>CAUJRU010001860.1:0-109256 GCA_963277665.1 Viscum album
ATCCAGTAAACATACATTGAATCCATCCTTCATTCTAGAATATATGTAGTAACGCAAGTTTAATATACATATTTTGAATGGAATGAATTATATAATATTTCATGGATAAGGTTCTCTAACACCCCAGGTAAAAAAAGAATATGACATTTTTATATTTATCCATAATTGTGAATAAAATATTAATATGACATTAAAGGGGACGCTATGCTCGATGGCGTACCCAACACGCAACAACGAGTTTCATGGGAATCTTACGTTGCACTCTAATAATAAAATAATATTATTTTAAATTTCAGTTAACATGTAACCGTTGTATTGGAGGGAATGGATAGAAATAACTAAAATATGATTATATATATTTTTAAATGTTTTTACATTTATCCAATAAACGATAATGGCTTAAAATATGGAAAGAATTCAATTTTAGGCATTTATACCCTAATTTTTCACTAAAGGTTCACTTATCACCTTTTGATGGTGAACCGTCATTAAATATAGTTTTGATCACTCTTTTAAATTCTTTTGGACAAAATATAACTCTTCTTTAGAATCAGGACATCAAAATTTACTTTGTGTAAATTTTTGGTATCTTTCCGATAAAGTTCATTTTTTTAATGAATAGTGTAAAATGTTGTAATTTAATTCAAAACCTATTTTTAATCTAATTTATTTATATGATTAGATAATCATTTGAATTGGTTTTAAAGTTAAATTAGAAAATATTTTTACCATTAAATCCAATAGTGGTCGTTGGAATTAATTTCACTTTGAAATCGGATTTAAACTAGTATCAATCTTTTGATACTTATTGTTTTATAAAAACACGCTATTTCTCATGACAGCAGGAAGTAATTATTAAATTAATTAATTTGACTTATATGTTTTGAATTTTTTAATATAGACTTCATTTTGGAATTCGGAATATCGAATATAGCTTAGAGTGAATTTTAGGTAATTTTCTGAAAAACTCCAATTTTTGATGAATAGTGAAACCACTAAGTGGTAATCAAGAAAACTAATTTTTCAGTTAAATGAAAGTTTACCACTAATGTGTATTGAATATTGAAAATCCGACATACATGGTTGTCATTAGTATGTAAAATGTGGCTCAATGGGATGAAAGTAATTTTTTTGGTGAATAGTAACTTTTTTTCATTAATCGCGATTAGAGGTAATTAGTGTAATTTAAGATAAAAATGATATTATAAAAATGTTAAAACACCATGACACTTGTCCTACACCTATTAGGTGAGTCATGGATGACCAGGACAAGCCATGGGTCAACCTGGGGACCCCATGGATCCACTTTAGTTGGAAAATGACAATAATATATTTTTATTTAATGTTAAAATTAAAATGACACAAACATGAGTTGTTTTACTAAAACAATTTTTAAATGGGGATATACAAGTCCAAATTTTGACTATAAATATTAATTAGAATGATAAAAAGATTTCCTACATCATATTAGTTTTTTTATAATTTTTAGACATTAAATAAATTAAATTATTTATGACATCATGATGATGCAGCGATGACCTCATTATTTAACGATTAAAATAAAATGGAAAGATAATGTAATATCTAAGACCTACAATTGTCCAAAAAATATTGTATGGGAATATTTCGAAGCCTTATCATCTTATATTCGAAATATATCATTGTGGGACCTTAGAAATTCCAAACACTTTTGAAAATAAAATAATAGTTTCATGATTTCCAAAAGTGCCCATCCTCTCCTCTTATAAAAGGCCCCCACCTCTACCACATTTCACACACTCCTCAAGCCTTTGGCTCGGCCATACCCTGCCCATTTACTCTCTCCACATCCCTCTCCTCATTATAGAGGATTCCCTTTAGGATGAAGCCTTTCCAAGGAAGCCTTTAGGCTCAAATCAAAAGAAGTTACACTTTTAAAGGTAATTCATTCTCTCATTTTCATTTGTTTAATTTTGCTTCTCCAACCCCCAAAACTCTTTCTATTTACATATTCTGTAACAACACCAGTATATTCAATATAATAGGATGTTTTTATATGATTTATTCGAGCTAAACTCTAACACAACTACATCAAATGGTTATAGAACATACGGTTTCCGTGGATGGCAAAATTCTGCCTCCCGAAATGATGATTGTTCAATACTCATCTAACACCATCAAAGGTGGCCATTATGATGTCACTATTTTTATATATGATATATAATATGTTTATTATTTACTTAAGATTCTTTATTTTTCATTTGTGGATTACCTTTATGGATACCATTATGGGTATACGCGATATCTTCATTTTAGGAAGTGCGGACTACCGCCCCCTGAAAGTGATTTGATTCGTTAATACCTTATGTGGGATGTGTAAAGGATAAAGTTAATGATATTATATATGTTATTATAATGTAATTATAATATACTCTTATATCATTATGATTACATTACATAAAATACGAAATAGAAATGGAAGTAGCGTTCATGCGTACGTACGGCTTACCCTCTCCATGAACGGTGCATTTCATTTGTTACCTCTAAATGTGATGTAATATTATAAATACAGGTATATGATGAATATATATGATATATATGTTATCCAAATCATTAATATCATTCTGGATATAATTAACCTTTCACCAAATTAACAACATGTAAGTGTAAGAAGTCTATTTTTGACTTAAGAACCAAATACCGACAAAATGAACATTATTAACTTAATTGATTACATGATGTTCATAACATGGTATAAAAAGGGATAATGAACTTGAAAAAGGTTCTTAAGAATGTGAATATTAACTCAAGTTTATTATTCAGGAGATTAAAGAACGGTCGGGTCAAGTCGGATACGAGGTAAGAGATCCTACTCCTCTCTTTCTTTTTAAGTACACTCTTTTATGTCATTGCCTCTAAAGCTCATCTTTATTGTTATTGGGATGTTATTTTATATTACACTTACTGTAATTTTTATTTTCATGTGATGAGAGACCCTATTCTCTCTCATCAATCCATTTTGGAAGTTTTGAGTGCCGCCGTTAGGCTGCCGAATTTTTGTAGGAGATCTAACCTCTCTCTTTCTTTTTAAGTACTCTCCTTTATGTCACTTCTTTTAAGCTCCTCTTTGTTCTGTTTGGGGATGTTATTTTATATTTGTCTTTCTATAAACTTTAAGTTAATATGATGAGATACCCTATTTTATCTCATCAATCCATTTTTTTAAGTTTTATGTGGCGTCGTTAGGCTGCCGAGTTTTTGTAAGGGATTTTTCATCTCACTTTTATTCTCGTGAGATTTATGCTACATTTTCCACAATTTCCATTGATTGGTGTATGTACTACAATTATTCTACTCTTTGTGTAATATACTTTCTTTTATGAGTATTTACGTCAATGATGTATTGTCTTTCTTTCATGGGGTGTATGTTTTGAAAGATACCCAAGTCAGTAAGGGAACCTTTCACCCTCCTCTTTTTAAAAGACTTCTTTTGTTGGGTATTTTAATTTGCATATTGTTATGTTGGGATATGTTCTCATATACCCTTATTGATGTAACTTTTATGTCCAAGTGATGAGATACACTTTTTATCTTTCATCAACTCTTTTTGATGTGACGTCGTTAGGCTGTCAAGAGAACTTCTTAACCCAATTTCGATTTCTTTGGGTTCAACATGTAGTTATTGAATATGTCATCCTTTGAATACGTGTGAATGACCTTTTATTGTTTTACACTTAATATCCACTTATATTGGGTGTATTTATATTTTTCACACATAATTTTGAGACTGATTTATCCTTAATTTAAGGATACCTTCTTTATAAGGGATTTCATCACATTTGACATTTCTATTGATACTTCATTGTTGTTATGCACCAAATCACTATTAAATGGTGTGTATACTGTCCTTTGACATATTATATCATGAATCCCTTTATTCTCATGATATTATAAAGATTTTACTAAATGTTATTCCTCAATTATTGTATTCAAGTGTCTCTAATTTTGGTAAAACCCCTTTAACCAAAATATCGCTTTAAATGTTTTAATGATTTGTTCTTATTAATATACATGTTTTCAAAATGGTTTTAAGGATTTATTAATATGGATATTACTGGTTTAAAATTTTAAAAGCTTCAATGTGGTATGGGACACTTTGATTCAAAAATCTATTTTAAATGGTTTTTGAAAATGGATTGATTAATTCAATATCTGGGAATTACTTATTGTGATTGCAAATGAAATGTTGTTATTGAAATGTTTATATTTTCAATATTTTATGTGTAATAATGGTACTTGGACATTATGACGGGTGGTTCCGTGAATAACAGGATGAGTGGTTACATTATAACCTCCAATGCATTGGGTATGGAAGTCGGCCGTATGGCTATTCCATTAAGTATGTATGGAAATTGTCCGTATGGCTATTACATTATGTGATATGTGTGGAGTCGACCGTATGGTTATTCCACTTAAGTATGTTTATGTCCCAAGATACCTTTATATATGTTATGTGTTCTTTATATGGGTTTTATGGAAATACTTTGGTTACAAAAGGTAAGTAATGATACTTTATTCAGTGAAGAGTTTTTACTACTTCATTAAGGTGAAGGTATTACTTTGGTAGAGTATACATGGTTTACTTGATGTTTGAAAAACTAACAGTTTTCATTCTTTGTATATCCCTTACTGAGTTTTTTATACTCATCCCAAGTTTTTGAAATGTTTTTCACAGGTCACAGGGAAGGTACATGATAATATGATAGAGTCAAAGATGTGTCAAGAAAGAATCCAAGTTTTATTTTAAATATGTTTCCGTTGATGGGAAGAATGAATCCGATCTTTTATGTAACCACTTTGTTTAAAGGTGGAATGTAATGCAAGTTTCATGATCTAATTCTCTAAAAATCTAAACCTGAAAATATCCTCAACGTGTAATCTTGTGATAACTCAAGAATGTAAGGTTTAAGGCTGGGGCCTTATAGTTGGTATCAAAGGTCGGTTTAGATAAATTTAGAGGTTAGGGTATTCTTTAAGCATAAGTGGCATTACCATAATGGTTAGGATTTCAGAAAGAGTCTTAGTTTTAGATAAAGTGAATGAGTAAGTATATCTTACTGTTTCTCTTCCTAATTAGTACTTGATGGTTTTTTTATATACTCACACTGACCTTTTTGGTTTTAGTAAATGGCTGGATCTAGCAAGCACTAATGTAACAGTGGATGTGAAGGAAACTGTGACAGTTTTTTGAGCAAGCAACTGAATGATATGGGAGCTGGAATGAGAAATCTTGTGATTATCCTCAACCAACTATCGGGAGTCATGATTGACCACCTAAACTTTGGTGATTTCTCTAAGGCATCATATATACAAGAAACAAATCCCTACGGAAGTACAGATAATAATAATAAAGGTAAGTGTGTTCAAAAACCTATGTGTCAAAGATGTGGAAAGAAACACCTAGGAAAATGTTTCAAAGGGACAAAAATATGCTATAGATGTTGAAATGAAGGTCATAAAGCATGAACCTGCCATGGAAAAAGGAAGCATCTAGTTGACTCGAGGAAAGGGAAAGAAGTTCTTTCTGAGGGATCAATTGATTGTTTTAAATGTGGTGTGCATGGTCATTATCAAAACACATGTCCTATAAAGAAGTTTCATGAATGGGGTTACCAAGAGCATACAAATTTTCTTTTACCAATACCTAATGCCATTCCGATTTAGGATGAAGAAACTGACAATGACCAATCAAAGGTATGTATTATTTCATGACTATTGTTTTCCTATTTTGGAATCTTAGGATATGATTCATGATTTTGTCTGTAGGAAAGAGGTATTTTGGAATAAGATGGAAAGGAATGGTTAATGGATCATGAAGAATGTTGAATGAGTAAGATGTCAACATATAAGGGCTTCAAGAGTTATGGTGAAATTATTAAGAGTATTAAGTCTCTTTTGATGATGGGTTACATTAGAAGACTTTTTATATTATGTGTAACCCTGATGTTTAATACAAGAAATATGTATTGAAGGAATAGTTATCTTTTCCTTTGTGGACATAGTTATAAAGAACCATTTGGGTTTATATGATACTTAATTTTGAGGTAATTATGGGTTACTATATGATTGAATAGAAAGTAATTAGATAAAATTTGAGGTTAAATTATGTTATGGTTATTTTTGATGATTTCATCCCTTTTAGGGGAATGATTTGAGAATTATATAGTTTTGGAAAAAGGATAACACGCAGACCGTGTGACTACCCGTCGCGTCGAACAAAGCTGCGGGAATCGAACCCACAACCAAAGTGCGACTGGTATTTAACACCTACCACTGGACTACATGA
Organism: Viscum album; assembly: GCA_963277665.1. Taxonomy (NCBI): domain Eukaryota; kingdom Viridiplantae; phylum Streptophyta; class Magnoliopsida; order Santalales; family Viscaceae; genus Viscum; species Viscum album. The sequence continues at coordinate 6,326 of CAUJRU010001860.1, forward strand.
AGTCCCTGGTTAGTTTGACTGATTCTTTTTAGTTATATGATTTTATTAATTAAGAGTAAGTTGATTTTGGGTTATTTATTAAAATGATAAACCTATCATGGAGAGTATGTGATTAGGTTAATTAGTTTTCAATATGAGACTTTAGGACAACTGATGTTGTTTGGAGATAAATGTTACGATTTAACTTGGAAGACTATGTGACTAAATTCTTTAAATATTTCGGTTTCAATCTTAGATGGGTTTACTTTGAATAATTTCAAGGAAAAATTGTTTATCGAATGATCCTTGTTGAACTATGGGTTTTGTTTGACAAATTTTGGAGATTAAGAATAGATTTTCTTTTTATAAAGGGTTATCCTTTTCTGGTAATATGATCTTGTACTAGCTTTTTTTTTGTTTTGGATTTGGTTAAAGTCTAAAGACATGGGAAATATATAGTTCTCTTTTGTGGACTAGGTGACTCTCTAGAAGTTGATTATAGTACTCTTAATGCGAACAAGTCTTCCTAAATACTCGTCGTTTGGGGAAAATATGAGTTTGTGTAAGGAATCTAATAAAAGTTGAAAGTCAACATGATGAGTGATTATGTTTCCTTATGAATAAATTCCTCAATAAAAAGTAACTTAAAACAAAAATGTTGTCTATTAACTTTTCCTACTGGGGAATCGAATACCGTTTAACCCATCACAAGTCTGTGATTTTCTCATGGTTAACTTTCCCTTAAACATGTTTTCTATCACTCTCCATCAGAACATGACCCTTTGTTTTTTCCTCCATGTCCATATTTTCATACATGGAATCCTAGTATGGGTTAACTCGGGTGACATTTGTACTTCTCTCCCATTCTTTTAAAGTGATTGTTTTACCGACTCTTGTTCCGATGTGGGACTTTCAAGGTTGTTTCCAAGCCCAATTTTAAAGTTGTGAGGATGCAATTTCAAAAAGGGGGGAAGGATGTAACACCCCAGGTAAATGAAGAATATGACATTTTCATATTTATCCATATTTTTGAATAAAATATTAATATGACTTTAAAGGGGACGCTATGCTCGATGGCGTACCCAACACGCAACAATGAGTTTCTTGGGAATCTTACTTTGCACTCTAATAATAAAATAATATTATTTTAAATTGCAGTTAACATGTAACCATTTTATTGGAGGGAATGGATAGAAATAACTAAAATATGATTATATATATATTTAAAAGTTTTTACATTTATCCAATAAACGATAAAGGCTTAAAATACGGAAAGAATTCACTTTTAGGCATTTATACCATAATTTTTCTCTAAAGGTTCACCTATCACATTTTGATGGAGAACCGTCATTAAATATAGTTTTGATCACTCTTTTACATTCTTTTGGACCAAATATAACTCTTCTTTAGAATCGGGACATCAAAATTTACTTTGTGTAAATTTTTGGTATCTTTCAGATAAAGGTCATTTTTTAATGAATAGTGTAAAATGTTGTAATTTAATTCAAAAACTCTTTTTAATATAATTTATTTATATGATTAGATAATCTTTTGAATTGGTTTTAAAGTGAAATTAGAATATATTTTTACCATTAAATCCAATAGTGGTCATTGGATTTAATTTCACTTTGAAATCGAACTTAAACTAGTATCAATCTTTTGATACTTATTGTTTTATAAAAACACGCTATTTGTCATGAAATCAGGAATTAATTATTAAATTAATTAATGTGACTTATATGTTTTGAATTTTTTAATATAGACTTCATTTTTGAATTTGGAATATCGAATATAGCTTAGAGTGAATTTTTGGTAATTTTCTGAAAAACTCAAATTTTTGATGAATAGTGAAACCACTAAGTGGTAATCAAGCAAACTGATTTTTCAGTTAAATGAAAGTTTACCACTAATGTGTATTGAATTTTGAAAATCCGACATACATGGTTGCCATTATTATGTAAAATGTGGTTCAATGGGATGAAAATAATTTTTGGTGAATAGTAACTTTTTTTCATTAATCGTGATTAGAGGTAATTAGTGTAATTTATGGTAAAAATGATATTATAAAAATGTTAAAACACCATGAAACTTTTCCTACAACTATTGGGTGAGTCATGGGAGACCTATACAAGCCATGGGTCAACTTGGGGACTCCATGGAGCCACTTTAGTTGGAAAACGACAATAATATATTTTTATTTAATGTTAAAATTAAAATTACACAAACATGAGTTGTTTTACTAAAACAATTTTTAAATGGGTTTATACAAGTCCAAATTTTGACTATAAATATTCATTATAAATATAAAATTCTTGCCTACATCATATTATTTTTTTTATAATTTTTAGACATTAAATAAATTATATTATTTATGACATCATGATGATGCAGTGATGACCTCATTATTTAACGATTTAAATAATATGGAAAGATAATGTAATATCTAAGACCTAAAATTGTCCAAAAACTATTGTATGGAAATATTTCGAAGCCTTATCATCTTATCTTCGAAATATATCAATGTGGGACCTTCGAAATTCGAAACACTTTTGAAAATAAAATAATAGTTTCATGATTTCCAAAAGTGCCCCTCCTCTCCTCTTATAAAAGGCCCCCACCTCTACCTCATTTCACACACTCTTCAAGCCTTTGGCTCGGCCATACCCTGCCCATTTACTCTCTCCACATCCCTATCCTCATCCTAGAGGATTCCCTTTGGGCAGAAGCCTTTCAAAGGAAGCCTTTAGGCTCAAATCAAAAGGAGTTACACTTTTAAAGGTCATTCATTCTCTCATGTTCATTTGTTTTATTTTGCTTCTCCAACCCCCAAAACTCTTTTTATTTACTTCTTCTGTAACAACACCAGTATCTTCAATATAATAGGGTGTTGTTATATGATTTATTCGAGCTACACTCTCACACAACTATATCAAATGGTTATAGAACATACGGTTTCCGTGGATGGCGAAATTCTGCCTCCCGAAACGATGATTGATCAATACTCATCTAACACCTTCAAAGGTGGCCATTATGATGTCAATATTTTTATATATGATATATAATATGTTTATTCTTTACTTAAGCTTTTGTATTTTTCATTTGTGGCTTACCTTTATGGCTTCCATTATGGGTATACACGATATCTTCATTTTAGGAAGTGCGGACTACCGCCCCCTGAAAGTGATTTGATTTGTTAATACCATATGTGGGATGTGTAAAGGATAAAGTTAATGATATTATATATGTAATTATACTGGAATTATAATATAATCTTATATCATTATGATTCCATTCCCGAAAATACGAAATAGAAATGGAAGTAGCGTTCATGCGTACATACGGCTTACCGTCTCCATGAACGGTGCATTTCATTTCATACCTCTAAATGTGATGTAATATTATAAATACAGGTATATTCTGAATATATATGATATATATGTTATCCAAATCATTAATATCATTCTGGATATAATGAACCTTTGACTAAATTAACAACATGTAAGTGTAAGAAGTCTATTTTTGACTTAAGGACCAAATACCGACAAAATGTACATTATTAACTTAAATGATTACATGATGCTCATAACATGGTATAAAAAGGGATAATGAACTTGAAAAAGGTTCTTAAGAAAGTAGAGATTAACTCAAGTTTATTATTCAGGAGATTAAAGAACGTTCGGGTCAAGTCGGATACGAGGTAAGGGATCCTACTCCTCTCTTTCTTTTTAAGTACACTCTTTTATGTCATTCCCTCTAAAGATCATCTTTCTTGTTATTGGTATGTTATTTTATATTAAACTTACTGTAATTTTTATGTTCATGTGATGAGAGACCCTTTTCTCTCTCATCAATCCATTTTTGAAGTTTTGAGTGGCGCCGTTAGGCTGCCGAATTTTCGTAGGAGATCTAACCTCTCACTTTCTTTTTATGTACTCTCCTTTATGTCACTTCTTTTAAGCTCCTCTTTGTTATATTGGGGGATGTTATTTTATATTCCTCTTTATATAATCTTTAAGTTAATATGATGAGATACCCTATTTGATCTCATCAATCCATTTTTGTATGTTTTATGTGGCGTCGTTAGGCTGCCGAGTTTTTGTAAGAGATTTTTCATCTCACTTTTATTCCCGTGAGATTTATGCTACATTTCCCACAATTGCATTTGAGTTGTGTATGTACTGCAATTATTCTACTCTTTGTGTAATATACTTTATTTTATGAGTATTTACGTCAATGATGTATTGTCTTTCTTTCATGGGGTGTATGTTTTGAAAGATACCCAAGTCAGTAAGGGAACCTTTCACCCTCCTCTTTTTAAAAGACTTCTTTTGTTGGGTCTTTTAATTTACATACTGTTATGTTGGGATATGTTCTCATATATCCTTATTGATATAACTTTTATGTCCAAGTGATGAGATACACTTTTTATCTCTCATCAACTCATTTTGATGTGACGTCGTTAGGCTGTCAAGAGAACTTCTTAACCCAATTTCGATTTCTTTGGGTTCAACATGTAGTTATTGAATATGCCATCCTTTGAATATGTGTGAATGAACTTTTATTGTTTTACACATAATATCCACTTATATTGGGTGTATTTATATTTTTTACACAAAATTTTGAGATTGATTTATCCTTAATTTAAGGATACCTTCTTTATATTTGATTTCATCACATTTGACATTTCTATTGAGACTTCATTGTTGTTATGCACCAATTCACTATTAATTGGTGTGTATACTGTCCTATGACATATTATATCATGAATCCATTTATTCTCATGATATTATAATGTTTTGACTAAATGTTATTCCACAATTATTGTATTCAAGTGTCTCTAATTTTGGTAAAACCCCTTTAACCAAAATATCACATTAAATGTTTTAATGATTTGTTCTTATTAATATCCATGTTTTCAAAATGTTTTTAAGGATTTATTTATATGGATATTAATGGTTTAAAAATTATAAAAGCTTCAAAGTGGTATGGGACACATTGATTCAAAAATCTATTTTAAATGGTTTCTGAAAATGGATTGATTAATTCAATATCTGGGAATTACTTATTGTGATTGCATATGAAATGTTGTTATTGAAATGTTTATATTTTCAATATTTTATGTGTAATAATGGTACTTGGACCTTATTACGGGTGGTGTCGTGAATACCAGGATGGGTGGTTACGTTATAACCTCCAATGCATTGGGTATAGAAGTCGGTCGTATGGCTATTCCATTAAGTATGTATGGAAATTGGCCGTATGGCTATTCCATTATGTGATATGTGTAGAGTCGACCATATGGTTATTCCACTTAAGTATGTTTATGTCCCAAGTTACCATTATATATGTTATGTGTTCTTTATATGGGTTTTATGGTAATCCTTTGGTTAAAAAAGGTAAGTAATGATACTTTATTCAGTGAAGAGTTTTTACTACTTCATGAAGGTGAAGGTATTACTTTGGTAGAGTATACATGGTTTACTTGATGTTTGAAAAACTAACAGTTTTCATTCTTTGTGTATCCCTTACTGAGTTTTTTATGCTCATCCCAAGTTTTTGAAATGTTTTTCACAGGTCACGGGGAAGGTACATGATAGGATGATAGAGTCAAAGATGTGTCAAGAAAGAATCCAAGTTTTATTTTAAATATGTTTCCGTTGATGGGAAGAATGAATCCTGTCTTTTATGTAACCACTTTGTTTAAAGGTGGAATGTAATGCAAGTTTCATGATCTAATTCTCTAAAACTATATACCTGAAAAGAACCTCAACGTGTAATCTTGTGATAACTCAAGATTATGAAAGGTTTAAGGCGGGGGCCTTATAGTTTGATTCTAAAACATTGTGTGTATGTTTATTAAAATAGAAATTATTACTAAGGGGTTATTTCCACTTTATGATAAGTAATGTATTATTACCAAAATCTTTGATTATCTCTACAATGTTATTAATATATATTACAAATACAACAATAACATCATTCATGGGATTTATAGGGGTGGTTATTAGTGAGTTCATATATTTTGAATTCAATAATTTTTTCTGATAATGTATATAATTCAATTAAATCATATAAAAATAATATTGATGTATTTGGGTTCATCTTAATCAATATAGCTATGTTTCTATGAATCACCCAACATGTCTTATTATAATTCTATGTTTTGGATTTGAAAGATGAAGCATGGTATCCAAACATTATAATGAATCTGAACCCCTCTTAGTAGGGCCTCCAATATATTATATTATCTAACAACAATGAGTTTAATTTCATATAGAAATACCCAGAATTTGATTTTGTATTGAAAAGATTCTAAAGGTTTTTAGCATTCTCTTTTTATATGCCATATTTTATTGGTCATAATGACCTGGGATAGATTCTTTTATGTACCTGTGTTGGATTTTTTAGGATTGAAATAAATTGATCATATGGTAATTAAAATTAAACACATGACATATAGACCCATTATTTAACATTTTAGGTAAATAATAGTGGAGGATGTTATAAAACCCTTAACTATTTCAGGGTGTTGGAATTCCAATGATTTTTTATGTGGTAATTTTTTTGAGATGTATGGTTTATAATGCATATTTAAATATTTTAAGATCCTTAAGATAGGTTTTGGGACATATTTTTGGGATAAGTACTTACCCTAGGTTCTTTGGTCAATATTAATGGAGTTTTGGAGCAGTCAAGATGATAAAAATAGATATAGTTGTTGGTTAATTGAGTGAATGTGGATTCACACTGTGGAAGTGTTTCATTAGGGTCATTTATTCCATAAAAATGTTGATTTATTAGGTGGATATTCAATTCCCAAAAGATAATGGTTTGAATGATTGTATAGTTTTTTTATGCATTGATTGTTTGGTCTTCTATGGGGTTACAATATTTTAGTTTTTAGGGGGGTTTAATATTGTTAAAGGCCATTTTTGACTGCCTCCTCATCCCATATGATCCTACTTTGAAGACTAATATAAATGGAAAATTATTGATGCATTTGTTTGGTGTTTCAATGTTATGAGTGTTATTCTATCATATGTTCTAATTTATTCTTTAATGTACATTAATTTCATGAGATTTTGGATAATGATTTGGTGCTGATTCCATTAAATCATGGTCGAATTATCCATTTTTATGTTTATTTCATGTCTTCTAGTAAGAGGATATCTCAAGATTACATCTACATTCCGTTTTATACCATATATTTTTTTTAATTTTGGGGATGAAGCTTGATTTTATTAATAAAAAAACAAGCCCTCTTTAGACGGGTTAGAGGGAGATCCATTACATATCCCAAAGGCCCAAGGCCATGTGGCCTGAATACCAGGCTTTAAATCCCATTTTTTTGGCCGAAAGAACCCCTTGGTGAATAGTACTGCTACAATACCCTAGTTTCTACAGTTCCTGCTATAGTACTGCCACCACTATTGTTTCTTCTATTGTTCCTCTGCCGCTACAGTGTCGCCACCACTACAGTCTTCCGCTGCTATAGTGCTCCTATAGTGCCTTGCCGTAGTGGCATTATATACCACAGAAATTAGTTCCTTCTCGGATTTTATCCTGGGTCTTTTGGATGTCAACCAGGAGTTCGTACCACTAGAGTACAAGATCATTTGCTTATACCATTTAAAACATAGTACTACACAAAAATAATTTATTTATGGGTTGTTCCTAAAGTTAATTATTATATTTATTTAATCAACATTTCATGTTGGGATTTTGTGTGGCTTATGTTCAGCTATGTTGTAACGACCATAACATTTATAAATAATATTCCCCTTGCGATTTAATTTAAATTATTAGTATATAAAATTGTTAAAGAAAACACAAGCACATATTTGGTTTTATTATATCCTATATTATTTAAAAAAATAAGAAATCACTATTGTTGGTAATATAGTAATTGAATAGTGATATTAGGACTAGTATAATTATTGGGTTTTACCTAATCCAATAGACATAAAAAAAGGAAGCGATGGACTCATGTAGTAGGATTATACAAAATTGATCCCAGTCATTGATGATTTTAATGGATTCAGATCACTTGTATTTTACCTTGATTATGACCAAGTAGTGATCCAACAATATAGGAACGAGTTAAACTTGATAAAGGGGATGTTCAAATCTCATTGAGATCACTAGCCAAACTACATACATTGAACGACCCCATGAATGTATCATAATCACGATCTTTGATGTTAGGGATTTTATTGGTTTATATCAGATATATGTATCAATAACATAACAATATGAATATTTCTATAATATATTCTATATATTTGTGGTTATATTTACTTTTTATTGATACATTAGAAATGATTTATTTCTTTATATAATAAAACATAAATTATATTTTTTGGCTAATACTAAAATAATACTAAGGTATTTATTTTTATGAAATTAATTATATTTGTATTTAATAATCATTTTATAAAATAGTATTACAAAATTATGTTTATCAAATATAAATTATCATATATTGTATTTTAATACAATAAAAAATTTTATTTCAAGAACATTAATTTTAAAAAACCCATAATTCCTCCATAATTGTGAAATATTAATTAAAAAGTTAAAATCAAATTATTTAGAAATATACATGTATTAAATAAATATTAATATCAGAATCAGAAAATTGAAATTATCCAATGTTGATTTTTTCCTAATTTTTAGGGACAATCAAACTTTTGGGTTAAAATTAAATAGGGTATAAATACATATTGTGTATTATAACATCATAATGAACCATAAATAATTCATTAATTACTAAAAATGGAATCAATGGCCAAAAACATGTTTTCCCTTAAAAATAACATGTTTTAATTTTTATTTTATTAATTTTAGAAAACATTTATGAATCCTCCAAAACCTACAATATAATGTAATGTTTCAAATTCATTTCATTATGAGATTGATTCACCACTATAACCTCTTGGGTTATATTCTGATAAGTTGTGACCATGGCCTTATTAAATAATGTAAAATACCCATCTTCATCCTAAAACCTGATCAAAATATATGGGAGGGTTTATCATTTTTTGTTTCATTATTATATTGAGTACAAAACCTATGTTTGGGAAATAATAAATAACCCCACTATTTTCTTACCTAATCCCACTAAGCTCAAATTCTCTAAACTCAGAAACCTTAGAGAACATACATAAAATACCATACAATATTTTTAGTCCTCCTAAGGTTCCCCAAACATCTCATGAATCTCAAAAAATTATTTGGATTCACAATCTGAACATAAGAGACCGTTTTCTTCTACTATTTATTCAAGTATGTTACTTTTTAAAGTATTTTTATCAAATTAAACTAATTTTGATATCTTCTCTAATATCCCCCTTAATTACATTACTATTTATAAATGATGTGTGACCTATTTCACTCAAATTAATGACACCCATGTACATGCATACACCTATGTTATGCTACAGATCATTTACCATGATTATCCATGCAGACAAATGTGTTGTGAATAACCATAAACATTTTTTTATAAATTGTGTTCACCATTATGAAATTATACTTCTCTGATTAGGTAAACACATTTATGTATTCCAAAATTCATTATCACATAATAAAATGAGTTAAAAATGATTCCATATAGTATAATCTCTATAGAACAATTATTCTTGTGAATCGAAGATATATGATAGGTGAAACCCAAATTATAGAGTGCCCAAATGCTTTGGGTAATGTTATAGTTGTTTGAGAATCCTTGAAAGTTGCTAGAAATTGAACCTAATCCATCAAGGGACATTTTCAACTATAATTTATTTTCAGTTATCTATGACCCGTGTTTACATTGGAATGTTAAATGTTGTTTCCACATTTCTTGTGTCTCCTTTATATTACTATGATATATCATGACTCATTATTCATGTTTCTGATTCTCACCAATTTTATTTCTCATTGATATTGATATATTCCATCTTGTGATAATTTCCTCATGTAATTCCATAATTACCCAATTATTGGTCTTTTTATCTCATCCATTTCGTATATATATTCCAAGGTAATCTCATGTAGTTCCACGTATGATGGAATAATAAGAGGATGTTAAGGAATTATTCCAAAGTTGAAATGTATACCTTATTTTATATTTATTTTTAAAATTCCTAATTTCTAATATAACTAGACTTCTCGAACTTCTAGGTTTTACTCTGTTTAATATTACATAATAAATTTGTAATAAAAACAATGGATTTCAAACATGTGACTGGAGTGCATCACACATCATTGATAATGTTTTTGGAAAGAAAGGGTTATCCAGTGAGCTATTATAAAATATTACATGTTGAATTAAATTCTTTAATATATTATAAATTTTTAAAATTTATCTGAAAAATTGATTTTATTGTTCTATAATTACTTTTTTTGTACCTTATGATTTATGGTAGGGGCTCAAGTGTATAATCATTGCCATTGGACTTGCTTGATAACATGATAGAGATTTAAAGTCTTGATTAAGGGAATAACTCTATTATTGTGCTATATAGTCCTACTAATTACTCTAATCATTAGGAATTCTATTTTATAGAATGTGATTTGTAGGAACACCGCTTCAAGTGGTGGATTTGTTTATGATATATATTTTTTAAATTAAATATAAATCCAATGAATGGTTTTATAAAATTCACGAGTCCATGAGGTATATGTTTAATTTAGTAATTTTGGTCACCAATTCTTTGATACTTTTTTATACTTTAATTCAATGAGAATAATTCTCCCTATTGGGTGGGACACTAATAAATTAAAAAACATGGATTACCTTAATATTTGTTCCCAATATTCCTCCTTCTAAAAGAATGTGTTGTATTAGTAGTGATTGGACTATGTAGTTTATGATAAAACCATGATATACATTAGAGTTCATGGGATTATACAATGAGAATGAGGAGAGTGTTTATATACTATTGGGATATGACCACTGGGTAGGGATTCCTTGGATATGGTTGGATAGGTTGGGTGTGTGGACTATCCTAGTATTATTTAGTTAGAGGATTGCATTTAGGTCATCCACCATTAGTCTTTCATTGGGGACCAATTATGCCCTGATGATAATTTCCTTTGATGAGGATTGAGATACAATCCAAGTGTTGGGTGATAACATGAGAGATGACGATGGGATAGTGTATTAAATATGGGGTGACCAATATCTGATTTGACCCAGGGGACTCTAGTGGTTTTCTGGATAACATATTGAAAATTTTTAGGGTATGTTTGTGTAATTGGTAGTGACGACCATATGTCTCAACTTATACTTAAATTGACGAAGAAACACAAGACATTTAGGGTTAATGAAAATCTCCATGATGTAGTGAGATACCTGGGATTCCTCATATACCATTCTATGATCTGTATGTTGATCTTGATATTGAAATATAATTTGGGATTCATTGGACACACACATTGGATCATTACGGTGGGATATATAGTCTATTGTGGAACATTGATTAGAATGTATTGTAAATTCTCTATTTATTGGAATATTGGGATATAAAGACCCCTAAGATACATGATTTTGGATTTTGTAGATTTCTATATAGGGTGATTAGTATTTTTTTCTTCCCTCGGTTTTAATTCTAGTGGATAGATGGAAACTAATTTGGGATTCTATGGATTTGGATCAAAGATGATATCTGGTCAAAGTTCTAATGGATTTGATCCAGGCATTCCAATTGATTACAAATTGGTAAAACCAGGGATTTAAATGTGGAATGAATATTGGTTTACGAATCCGTGGATTTAAACCATGAACTCAATATGATTAATAATTGGGGATATAGTGTATTTGAATTTGGGATTACAACAACTTTTTTATATTGTGGATTTTATTCAATGATGCGAGATGATTATTTATATGGGATTCCATAGTTATGGATATGGGATAAAAACTTGTTTTATATAAATTGGATTTAACAATTACGTTTATGAAGAAACAAACATTCTAGGCTAGTGAATGAATTCAACACCCCCTATAGATTTTGGTTCATATTGGACATATTCCTTGTAGCCATGATGATATTGGTTTAGAATGATTAAATAAAATTCTTATAGATTCCATGAAACATGATGAATAATGATTAGGTTGTTCTCGAGATTAATGCTAGATCATAAGGATCACCATTGATTTTATTTACACTTATTTTCCTTTTATTCATTTTATTCATTTGATATTGTCAAATGTATACACTTCATTTATTGTTTATTCAATGAAAACGATTGGTGGATCCTACTAACATCTACCACAATCTACTCAATCATCCATAAAAAATCGGTTCCTGAGAAGAAATAATTGATCAAACATTGTCGTTGAGAAGAGGCCTAGAGTAAATTACTGAGTATCATAACTTGGATAAAATTGGGGATATTGATGAGTTATGTCTTGAAGATGTCAATTGATCATCAATGAATTTCAATAATTTTATTTTAAAACTGTATCTGTAACTTACTTTGTGGATGGTTAATGATTTGTGATAACATGGCCATGATATTTTTTATGTTTTCTATTATGCATCAGAAATTTGATGTTGAAGGATATATTGTTTTCTTTGTCATTTTTGATAAATTTTTAATGGATTATTTTTAGTTATTTTTCATATTTTTTAAACTTTGATATGGGGTTATTTATTCCCCATGGTGCTACCCTAAACCCCCTATTATATTTCAAAAACATTGGAGTATAGGGAAGCATGCCTTAGGTCCCAGTGGTGACTCCCTGTTTTGAACACTTCATAATATCTATATACAAGGGGTACATTAAAAAGTGGTATCCAAGATTCTATATTAGTTATATCTCATGTTGTATCAGAGTTCTGGTTTTATCTTAATATTTTGGGAGATGGAAGAATGGTGGAATGGTAATGTGTTGGATATTGAGATTTATATTATAATGATTTCTTGGGAATATCCTTATCCATAAGAATTCCATGTAACTATGGGCTTGGGATTTATTATCATAGATTTCAATGAAATGTTGTTGGATTTCACCTCATGGATGAAAATTGTTTTTTGATATTTCTGATTGAATTTTCATTTTGGCTCTTAACCCATTGAAAAGATTTCAGTTTTCATGTATCATATTTTTCGTGTTGGAATCACATGATATACATCTCTTAATTGTGATTTATATGACCAAACAATAGGTTTTAACTGTTTAACGTGTCAATAAAAACTTATATTTTATTTTATAGTATATCTATTTTTTGGTATACTACTATGTTAGAACATTTTGTACTTTCTTTTGATGAAATATTAAATGGATTGACGGTGAGATTATCTTTGGAGTTGGTTATAAAATTCCACAGTATACTGGATGCATAGTTTCCTAAGTATGTTAGTGATGGAATTTGATACCGTACGAGGAACCCCTTAAGAGTTATTGAGAAAATAGGCCAGGTAAATTAAAATTATTATAACCACCAATATTGTGTTTTCTCATATAGATTGGTTTTAGTGTTAGGATTGTTTCTAGAACAACGAAAGCACTTATTAGGGTCAGGAAGGAATTTGAAATTGTCAGATTCGATGGATCTTCAAAAATGTACATGAGGTGAACCTCATTTATCATGAAATATTTATAAAATAATTTGGGAAAATAAAATTATGAAACTATAAGAATATATTTTTCATTTTAAATTTATCATTATCTTAAAAATATCGTAAGAAATAATACCTTCTTTGAGATCATTCTTCAATGAATTTCTTGCTCATATCAATCATATTTTTGGCCTCTTATTATTATTCATGCATGATAAAAGTGTCAAATCCCTGTAATAATCATCTACACAGGATACTATGATCTCTAAATACCATAAATGGATTTCCAATTTGATGCATAAAGGATCAATAATATTGAGGTGTTCATATTGATCGTTGTAATGATTTTGTGTTATGATAGAACTATTTGTTATATTGTGTATAATGATTCTCTATTTTCAATCATCCTCAACACAATAGACACAATAAACTATCTATAGGGTTCTGTATAGATTTTAAAAATAATTTAATTTCACAATTACCCCTAAATAATATACTAACCTTTATATGTTCCTATTAAAATTAATAATAATATATTTAGTTTTTTTGAAGTTCTTTAACATTTTTTATAATAAATATAATTTTAGAAACTTTTAAATTTATATTTACTATTAGATATTGTCTTGGTCAAATCATCCACCTCTACATTTGTCAAATACCTGAATATATATTTAAAAAAATATATATTCATTTAAAAGTAAAAAATAAATATTTTATATCTGAATAATTAAATAAATAAATTTAAAATAAAAAATTATTTATTTTATGTGATCCTTAAATCATGAATAAAATTATTCTTCATAATTGAGAATAAAATTTACCCCAATAAATAAATTAAAATATAATTTAATTAATATCAATGAAATTACATAGAGTGTGACCCTCTATATATCTTTCACATTTACATTAGGTGGACTTGGATAAAGTCCATGATTATATATTAGAAATGTTTCATGGAATCCAACGTAAAGAAGTTAATTTTGTAATTTTTAAATCAAAATATGAGTGAACAATGTATAATATATTTTATTTTTCATGATATCTCATCATTCCGATCCCACACAAATTTCATTAACATATATACTTAATACATTTTTCGGGGACCATCTGAGGTAAATTCTTCATTAAATTGGGGTCATCGAATATAATTTGGAGATTCTATTTTAATAAATGTTTAAACATTTTAAATTCCATTAATATGGAATGGAAAAATCTTTTCTCATTATATTAATTAATAACATGAGACTCTTGATGCAGCCAACATACATAAGTTCACCATGAAATTTTTTGAGGTTTATATTTATACGTCTATGTATGTGATTAATGATACACATTAATAATAATACTAATGTATAAGGATCATCAAAAAAGATAAAATAGAGGTATATAAAGTGAGTCATATACATATTTAATTTCTACTAGTGGTTCTATTATCATAATCTCACATCTAGGAGAATACTATGTTCAAAATTCATGAGATGAATTCTCATCTTATTACAATTACTATCACATGAAGGTCGACATACTATTTTATGTATCATATAATGTTTTCAGGCCATAAAAGATTGCATATGAATATAATTATATAATTTTAAGGTTCTCACCATTATGGGGATATTTTTTACTCATTTATCCGTGAAAGACACTCTCAATCATTATTACACTAAATTCAAATAGGAATATAACTGTTATGTAATAAGGTATTTTGATTAATATCAACTTATTTAAATATACATGAAATAAAAATTACACATTTTTGGATCTAGGAAAGCAACTATAAAAAACTTCCACATAGACTAGATCAAAATTCTAATGACCTTTATTCCAATGGATCTCATATAATGATCATTTTTTTCTATGTTAAGGATTTCGTCATTGGGTATTCTATATTGTCTTTAATATATACTCTGCTCACATTGACATAACCTCACTAAGAAAAATACTGTAAGGGATGAAATTTGTAGTGTATATATAGTATTTTTTTATTTGATCTTGTTTCCCTTTATAGAGCCACCGCTATTGAATTATTACAAAAGTTTGGGATATGGTATTTACTAAAAGGGATCACATCAGGGACTTTGATGAAGGTGAAAATCCCCCTTTATTTTTATCTATCTTAAATTTTTTTATATAACCATATTCTGCTATATAATTTTTGACCATGGACTATATGTTGCTCTTACATCTCACTACACCTTTACTGAGAGTGTGTTTTCCTGAAAACTTCTGATTTTAAATTATCATAATCTATTTAGAAACTCAAATATGCATATCCCCTAATTACAATCTTCTCATATCCTCTATAGTCTAGGAACAGTTCTTCAGTACACCTAAGATGATTATCTGTAGTCTTCACAGATAACCAATGTTGATCACCTAATTCATCTTCATATCTCCATACCACACATAAGGTATATGTGATATATAGCTGTTTATATAATATAACATATATAATTTAACCAATCAATGATGTTTATGGATTTCTGTAAATCTTCTATTTTTCTTCTTTTGTTTGAGGAAACATTTTCAAGGAACGATGAATGTTATATAAGATGAGAAACAATTCAATCCAGTATTGATCTATACTGAATATCATTACTTTTAGTGTTAATATATATACTCCAACATGGAATATGATTCTTCATAGAACTATATATAGATCATGATCCCAATAATATATTCCATTTCACTAAATTCATTCATGGAGAATATTATATTTAACGAGTCATTAATAGAAAATAAGAATGGTATTTAACTTTTAACGGGTTGTATATAATTACAATATACTATATGAAAAATGACTACACTCCCACTAAACAATTTATATACACAATTCTCAATTTTATTACTGAGGAAACAAAATTTATTCATGGATTCATCAAAATTAATGATCTAGGACCTGGACAATTTCTTTAATCCATAAATAGATCTCTTCGACATTCATAATTTATTGGCAGCCTTTGAGTTAGAAACCCATTATGATGTGTCATCTAAATATCTTCCACAATATTAATAATATGAAATTTCTTTTTAAATAAATTTTAAAAATACCATATTCATTATAAGCTTCTATATATAGTTAAACTATAAATAATCTTATCAATGAAACTTGTAAAAATGATTCTTCGTAGTATCTTCTAGGATGGCATTTGACCTCTTCGCAATCAGTTTATCATTATATGTACTGGCATGTGCATCTATGTCTAGTATCTTCTAGAATACCCATTTACAACCAACATGCTTCACATCCACTAGTTTATCTACAAATATTAAATTTTTTATGGAATAGGGAATATATATCATAATTCATAAATTCATCCCATTTGGAATATTTTGTGTGAGGAACTACTCCCATGTAGTTTACAAGTCTCTCATACTTTTATGGTGTACTTGTGTCTCTAGAATACTATATTCTACCCAGACTTTTGGAATCTTTTTCTTGTGTTAAATATTATGCATCTGGAGTCACAACATATTTTATGTATATCCTTCTACCATAATTTAATTTGGAGATATTTTACTTCTTATGGAATTTGCACTGTCTATGAACAAAAACATTCTAATTTTAGGCATTAAAACAAAATATAACATTATTTCCTTAGATATATAATGAATATACACATAGTTCCTCTAGATGGAAAATTGATTATTGAAATAAAAATAAAAAATGATTCACATCACCAGATTCATACATGTGAAAGAACATGCTTATTTCAAGACAGATGTTCATACTAAATACCAGTTTTAACATTTTTGGGCAATCGATTTAGACAATGTATTTTTTCAATATTGTTTATCCTTATATAGATAATAGAAGACATTCATAGCTGATCATTTATCTTACAATAACATATAGGGTATGATTACTCCATTCACTTATAGTATACCACTATGTTGTATAAGGATTTGTGAGTTAGGATTGAATCTCAAACTCTGATAAATAATAATCGAAGTCTGGATTAAGATATTTTCCCACTCAGTCTGAGTGATGTTTCAAAATAATGTTTTCCAAATTTATTACAAACATAAATCTTATATTTTTGGAATATGTCAAAAGTATTTAATATATAAATCATTATGTAAACAAATCAATATCTAATCATGTCATGAGTAAAAATAATAAATTATGTGTACCGCCCAAGATTCATTTAGAAATTGTCCACAAACATCAGTATAAACCATTTCATGAATTTTAATTACCTTATCACACATTCCAATAAATAGAGATTTGGCCATTTTTTCACATGAAAATGATTTACATAAAATTTAGTGGTTTTACATCAAAATCAATCCAAATATCTAATTTTGTGGAATATATTTATATATATTTTTTAACTTCTTATCAGGTGGTTCCACTCTACGTTGTGGCCGAAATAATGTGAACTATCATCATTATCGTTTTTAATTACACAGTTTGTGTAACATAACAAAAAAATATTATTACATAAATACTCTTTTCAAAAAAGTCCATATAAATAAAAGAAGTTACAATTATTTCAAAACATGATAATAAATCCATTAAGAACTATTCTACATATAGAAATAGTATTTTTTTAATAAAGTAAAAAAACATCTAAAACCAATAACTTTCAGGTCAAAAATGTGAGTTGGTATCCCATATTGTCCATTGTAGTAAGTCTGGATTTATGTTTTCTCATAGATATACCTACCATCGAGAAATATTCTGGAATACATGTAGTTCTTTTATTTTAATATATATGTGAGCATCACATGTTTTTTATAATCACAAATTAGTAGAAACGGATGCATTACATTCAATAAAAATTTTATATGAAGCATATCCTTTCTTTTTTGTAGGTGTATCATTTTTTCTTGAGGACCTTCTTGCAATATTTAAACTAGATAACGTCATATTACATTTATTAAATTGATATTTCTATTATTTTAATTGTTTTTTAGCATATATAGAAATTTAATTGTAATTGGACCTAATATCCTTCTCATTCATTTTATTTAAAATATGTAAATAATGAAATGAATTCTTTATATCCTTTTTAACATGGAAATGAAAATTGGGAAAATCTGAGTGAAACTTATATATTTGTTCGTATTGATATTATGAACAATGATAGAGATGATTTTAGTGAGTTATAAAAGAATATGTTTAGTTCATAACTATTATGGCTGTTTAAACACTATAACACTAAGAACTCATTATAGACAATGATATTTACAACATTATTCCCATATATAACACATTCATTATGTATTGATTTAAAGAGAACATTGGATATCTAAAACCATTAATATCATTCTATCTCATGATAATGATCACAATGGTTCTAGAACATGGTAGATTCGTCCATATTCTCATATGAATTCATGATATCATTAGACATAGATTAAAGAATATAAAAATGATCTTAAACAGTATTAATCTACTAATTATCATTGAAATCTTAATCTCCACAAATTGGTTCTATTCCAAGAATATTTGGTATTGAGGTTTCAAGAACATATATGTTCCATCCAGATCACAATATAACCTGGTGGCATTTGAACCATTCATTAAATTTATTTAATGTGAAGAGATTACCTTTCTAAATAATTAACCAGATAAATAATGTTTGTAATAATTTTCTTATTATTCTATATTAATATAGTATATTAATCATATATTTCAGGATTACAAAATATACGAGACATTATAATTTTATATTTATTAAGTCTCATAAAATTTTATCAAGTGTCATCGAACCTCGAAATTCAACATAGATTTCTCTTTTCATTTGGAGATTATATTGAAAAATGACTATATTTTTTTATTAAAATATGTTTAGAGGCTCTTAGGTTTATAATAAGGTATTTATATAGGTCAAAGTTATGACTAAAAAATGGTAGCTCATTCAACTGTGGAGTGGAATCCCTAATTAAGAAATCATGGCTTAAATTTCAACAACTCTTCTCTCCAAATATGTATTATGAAATCTCAGGTCATTAAACTCAATATTTTTTGAGATAATTTTAACTACTATCATAGTTAATACTACATGATAATTAGAACTTCCTTCCATTAATGTCAAACTAACATATAAATTACAGGTTCATATTAATTCTGATGACGAATGTATTTACATCATAATATATAATTGGGATATTCTATTTATTTTAAATAATTTCATTTAATTATATATTTTACATTTATTTTTAAAATTAATTCATTTTCAATAAGGTATTATCCATGTTTCAATAAAATTTATACACATAATTCATTATTTATAATTTTAGATACTAATATGATTCCATTTATTTTTTTGATCACTGTCTTGCATCAATAAAATAAATCATGCATTAAATAGAAATAAAACAATAAATAAATTATGAAACCATGATTTTTATAATGGTTGATATATTTTTCAATCATTAAATGATCATATGAAGCAATTTTAAAATTCATTGTGTCGATCTTAGAATGATTTGTAGCATTACTCTTATCTACTGATGTATTATCTAGGTCAGTTTCATCTCAGTTAAATCATTAAAGTCCTCAATATCCCTTCATACAAACTCTTATTACTTTTTTTAATAAATCACACACAATTAATTAGATCCAAATGACTGGTTAAATTGAATTACTTAAAACAACGTTGGACATGCAGGTTCTATTTGATAATGGGGTGAGGGATGAAATTTAATATATCATATTTAATTTAATAATAATCAATTGAATTCCCATGAAATAAAATTAATTAAAATTAAATAATTAGATACAAAATTCAATTAAATGAGCTATATTATTCATAAACATGAAAAAACTGTGTATTTTGGAGAAATGGCATGCAGTAACTTCAAAAAAAAATTCAATAATATAAAAATTTCATGAATTAATCCAATTATTTATAGTATTAATAAATTAATCTAGATTATCTTATTCTCTCCAATTATCTTTTATATTCTATCAAATATGATGTTAAATAAAATAAAATATTTTATTTTATTTATAAAATAATAAAAACATTACGATGATTTGTGCTTGGATGAAACTCAATGTGTACCTTTCTAAACTCCCCAGTATAGTTCATTTTGTATAAAATGAACTCATATGAAATATTTTTTTCACATGATGTGTCATAAATTGACTGTGAATTTTTTAAAATTATTGAGACATGAAATATATGAATATAATGATCCAGGTAGAATATAATGTGTCCGGTATCTAGTATGAAATGACAGTACATGATTTTAAGTTTCAAATATAACATGAAATTAATTATCAATTGAATATAATATAAAATACATATTACTGAAACATGATCCAAAATTAATGAAACATAATCCTCAATTCAATCTGGTTTGCTGTTGTAATTTATTAAATTTAATATTTCCTGGTAAACAGGTAATTTACACCACATGTACAAGCTTTTCAGATGGTTTTTTCTATCCTTTATTAGACATCGACATTATAAACCAATGGACTCATTCATTATTCATTATAGACATTTATAAATTAAATTGAAATTAGAAAATATGAAAATGATGTAAATAATTTTACATGGACCTTATTCAGTATGAGTGGAATATTAAATACACGTGGGTTATTAAATGTGTGATGTGTCTTGACCCCATGTTTTCCAGTTTGAAAACACATAGACTACATTGTGGGTAGACTATCTCTATAGTGAATATTCTAGTAAAACCATGTTCCACATATTATAGTTGACACACTATGAATATAATTAACTTGTTTTTTATTCATTACACGATGACACAGAGTCAAAATTTTCTCCCTAGTGAAATGAACAAGGATAAACAATGAGTGGAAAATGAGTACACAATGTATAATAAAGTATTATCTAATATATTTTATTGGAAGCTTCATATAGGATCTCCAGATATGATGTTTTTTAAATTTTAATTAATATTGGTTATTTATATGAGAATACAAAAAGGAGAAAGAATACATCTTGATTATCTAATTAGGAATGAATAAAACATTTAATTAAATTTAACTCTTCAATTCATAATAATTAACAAAAAACTATAATTATACATTAGAATGTGACCACTCTAAAGCCATGTGATAATAAATGCAGCAATGGTTTGACTTATTAGTTTCAATCCTGGATCTGATATTGAGAGATTTTATATATCATTATAAGTGTAAAATATGTGAATTCAATGACAATTGAAAATTAATCAATAGAATATTTGAAAATAAGACCCTAGAACCAAGTGAAAGGTTTATCATGTCAACATAATAATTAATTAACATATATCATAAGGAAGAGTACCACATCAAGGGATCTACCTTAGATGCCCCTATTTATTAAATAAAACCTTTTTTATTGTAATATTGTTGCACCTATAGTATCTATGTGTATAATCCCTCTAGCCATTATCCAAATGTTCTCCTTTGATCACTATTCAATGATGATGGATAGCCGAGTGTTAGTGAGGTGGACCAATCTTCTTTTAGTTTCCAACTTGATCACTCTTAATAATTCATCAAGCTTAAATTATCAACTGTTCACTCTAATTATTGAGAAGATGGAGGAGGGAGGATAGTCTATAGATCATTCTTTAGTATTGAGAGAGATCTTAATATTTTGTTTTGTAAAATTGTTCACTCTTTCGATCTACTTATACACTATAAATATTAGTATATATTTATAGGGTTATGAATAGTGTTTAAATAATATTTAAATGAACTTAGAACTTCAAATTTTATATTAAACATTATATGTCTATGTGTCCTATAATAATAAATAATTTTTTATTCATATATCATGTTCCAATTAATGAATCAATATAATATATATTATTAGCATGAAAATTAATATTTATCAATAGAAATTATCACGGTCCACTCATCAACCTCTAAATTTACCAAATACTTGATTAAAAATGTATCTAAATTGTTATTCATTCAATAATCCAATAAATTAATAGTTTGTATCTATGTATTTAAATAACAACTTTATGAATAAATATTTTGTTTATTTTTGTGATCATTAAACCGTGAATAAAATTATTCTTCATATTTGGGAATAATTTATACCCCAATAATTAACTTCAAATATAGATAATTTAAAATAAAAAGAATGTCTTTTGTTTCCTCAATGATTCTCTCACATAATAAATTGGTGGAAATTACAAAATTAATATATTATTATCTAGAGAAGACTCAAAATAATCAATGAAACAATGATAATGTTGAAATATTTACAACCACATAAGACTACATAGTGTTTCATATTTTACATTCAATATGATATGTAATCTGGAATGTTGCACAATTGTTTCATCATCCTGATCAATTAATAGTTATTTATTTTATTTCAAAAAATTATATCATCAGTACACCATGGAAATGGAATGTATTGTCCCAATTATATTTCAATAAAAGGTCCATGATATAAACTTGTAATATAATATAATGGAATATAATTCCTCATCTTGTTCATTAGAAACAAAAAATTCATGACACACCAAACATATTGATTAATTGTTTTATAATGGTTTATGAAAATGAAACTTTGTGTTTGGGTCATGATATTAACTAATAATAACAATAAATCATAAATATCATTACAAAATATCTCATGTACTAGTGGGATTATTCTCATAATCACCCATATTGATGACTACAATGTCCAAACTTCATGAGATAAATTCTCATATTCTTATGTGTAATAACACTAATTCTCAACATACTATTTTCCTCATCATATGATGTTATTTGTAAATAGAATTAGGTTTTATGATATTTCCATGTTATTTTATGGTTCTAATGATAGTATGGAACTATTATTCCGATTTTCAATTAAATAAATACTATCAAATTTTATAATAATAAAGTAAAATATAATTATGATTGATATATAATAATATTTGTTTTACTAATATTCACTTATTTAAATATACATGAAATCTAATGTGCAAACAGTTAGATCCAGGACTCTAAATCCAAAATATACTACATGAATGGACCATATGGATGTGTTATACAAAATCAATTCAAGGTGGGGTGATGTCGTTATACACATGTCTTGATGGATGAAAATGTTATCCTCAATTATATGAAACCCATATTATGAGGCCCTTTTAGTATGAGCATGAGATTATAATTCTTTAGGGGGTAGTTCTGTATGAGTATACCCAATGAGAATGAGTTCCCTATTAGGTTGATGATTTCAAATGTAATATTAGATATGTGTAACTGTATACATTAGACCCATGAGTGTGTATTTGGTCATGATAGTTTCTTTATAATATTTGTGATTTTAATATATAGAGTTCTTATTTATCTATGATTCATGTGATGTATGGCCCATGAGTTAAATCAGAGAGTCATGTTTTTTAATATCAATCTCATGATAGGGGATTTATTTGTTATAGATGAGAAGAACTATTATATATGGGGGTTAGTTAAGAATTAGGTTATCCCAATAAAGTGATTGTATTAAAGACTGTAATTATGAGTATATTATTCAATTCATGAGATTGATGTGTGTGATGTGTTTTTAATACCAAAAAACTCCCTAAGATACGAGGTCTGGATCATGTTGTGAAATTCTTCTTTAAACTAGATGAATATTCTTCCCACATTAGTAGGAACATGGTAAACCTGTGTGTTGATAGGGCACATAAAAATCACATGCTAAGAGATGACACATATTAATTTTACATGGTTCTCCCATGAAGTGATACATCCAAGGATCATATGCTATCTGTATGTCAGTGTACCAAAATAATCTAATCTATAAAAGTTGTGGTGTAGAAAGGTTTAGATGTTTTATCGTTATTCTAGGCACTCTGACTTTATATGAAATTTAGGGATACCTCACTTAGTCTATCAGAAAACTTCATTTGACTCCCCCTTGATCACTGTTGTTGGTGAAGTCTTACTCAATATATCGACATGAATTTATACTCAAGAAATTTGTCTTGAATTCATTGTCAATGTCCAGCAGAATTCTCTACATGCGTTAAATTTTTGAACTGATTCCCATGAAATCACTTATTAATAAAATGTATATTTAAAAAATAACGCATGCACCCAACTCCTTATCTTATATGCAAGATGTGAGGTTGTTGTGAAAGATGTATTTTGTAACACACTTCATTTCCATGAAACCATTATCTTCCATGAAACTACACTAAAAGCTACACATAGCCTTTTTAGACTAATTGAATACATTAATCCCATGTTAAGTTGCCAATATATATTTTTCAGCACCGATTAACCTATTCACTATTTTAAAATTATTTCGTATCTAATGGGGTTATATACCTATTTTTAGGAATAAATTACCCTTTACCCAAGTTTCAGATGTATCATCATTGGTGCACATATGTTTCACTCCGAGTGGGAAAACCACTTTTGTTGTTGTCTTTGGTATATAAGTCTCTTCTGTGAAAGCTTTTATTTCAAGTACATTTTTTATATTTCATTTACTTTTTATAATTTATATATTTTAAAGTGATGATCCCTAAACATTCCATTGGAAAAGTTTCCAATTCCTCCTTCAGTAAAGTGGGAATCTTCCACTTCAAAAAGGAGATTTTTCCATTCAATATATTTTTGACCAACAAACATGGAAGACAGTTAAAAATTACACCACCATAAATATTGTTTCTTACATGAACTATAAGAACCATTTCCTTGAGAACTCCAAGATATTCCATGTATGGATTGAAAACAAAAAATTGAAACCAAGATCAACCCATGACAGATTGACAATAAACAAAAAATGAACCTCATTATCAGTAATGTGTAGCCTAGGTTTCAACAGTGTTACCATATATAGAATCTTGGTATGTTGATGCCTTAAATGTTGTGAACATTAAAGGAACATGTAGGATAGTTTAATTTAGATCGATTGATATACGATTCTACAAAATATGTACATTGTAATATAGATTCCTTTAAGTTTTTATTTGTAAATAACCATGAGTTATAATTTATTTCTATCAAGGCTTGTTTTTTATTGAAAAATCAATTTGATCCCTTTCTTAGTGTATTTTGGATGAAGTTCATAGTCAAAAATGTGATGAATAATAGATTAATGCTACTGATTTTGGAATGAAACATGTTTTCAAGTGGTCATGTAGTAGACCATTGTATAATTGAGATTCATGGTTTTGAATGATGATTACTAAGGGTCATTTTTGATTGATAATATTAATATTTTTGAAAAGCATGGTTGTATTTTTAGTCACATGAGCCAATGTAAGATGAGACATGAATCAATTGGACATGATTCGGGTTGTAAAAGAGCATAAACCTATTGGTTTTAAATGATATTGACATAGTATACACTAATATATGGGATATAATATTTAAACTATGGGTCAGTGAGAGGTCACATGTGAATCAAGGGTAGACAGAAATATTTAATTTTTAGGGCATGCTTTTATAAGATCTTCAAAAAGGTAAAATATTTATAAATGTTAAAGGAGGAATTAAAATTAGATAATGCGAAATGGAAAAACCATTCATGGTTATTTCTAGTAATGTATTAAATGAATTGATGAGTGTGGCTAAGAAAGAGAGACAAAAGGGAAGTAAAAAACAATGGATGACTATATTTTAAAATTTTCATGAAAAGTGAGGTTTTACATATGTTTCTAGGAGGGAATGAGTTATATATTAGGTAATCAGACCACTAAGAATTATTTTATGATAGATTATTCTAAAGGTGGTGTATACTGTGGATTATGATCTGACATTGTGAGTTTTGGATTATGGTGGGGAACATCATAAAAAGGATTGGAGTTAATTTATGTAATCATTTTGTATCTTCTATGGATAGATCTAGAATGTCTAGACATGGATATTTAGAGATGATGACGAATATTTGTTTTGTTTTTTATGAATAACACACCTCATGTTTTGAGTTGCATTAAAGAATATTATTCATGATTTTAGGTTGGAATTGAGAGAACTAAGAATGTATTTCGAAACTAATATGGGTCTTGATATTTTATTTTAATAAAATTCATTATTCACATGGATCGTAGGTTCAATAAAAATGTGATTTTATTTCCCCATTACTTTTGAGGTGTGAATTTTTGGAGGAATATGAGTTTTTGATTTTGTTGAAGCTTTGTTTTGAATAATGTGATTTAAATTTGGTATTGAAATGTATTAATTTCCCTATATGATGTTTTAGTACATGGAATAATGTTAGGTAGATTCACAAGGTGATTTGGGGAATTTCATAAAAGGTTTGGAGTGGTAGGGATGTTGAAAATATCACAATCATTCCATGCAATGAATGAATGGACATTTACATCGTGAAAGTATTTTATTTGAAAGTTTAGGACATTCAAATGTGTGAGGTGATAAAGATTCATGGTTCCCTAAATTTCAGGGGGTGAACATAATCTTCCCACTGAAAATGTTCACAGGGTTCATTTTTTGGGTGAGAGAAGCATTATATTTTGTCGTAATATGGTGTTATAGTTATGTTGGGAGTTTAGTATCTAATGAGGCCATTCCCCGTCATCTCCAATACCACTAGATCACCTTTTATACCCCCTATAATATTGAAATATATTTTTGAGTTTATATGGTGGATAAAATGTATGATCACCATTCATTTCTCCCTTATATTTCTTCATTTTTGCCTCTAATTTCGTGCTATTGTATATAAGGATATAAGACTATATCAATTATATCATGGTGGAATCTACCATTTTTTGGGTCTTTTGTGTAGCCTTGTGAGTAGATATAACAAGATGACATATACATATCCATTTGGGGATATTATATTTCAAACTGGTTTATTTTGGATTTTTTCATAAATTAAATAAATTTTTCTATTTAATTTTTATTATATGTGGGGATTTTTGGTGGATTACATTGAAGGGTTTTCCCAGAGTAGATTCCACATAGTTACATTTAGTTTTGTTAAGTTGTTGATGATCAGTCATTATTTGGTCATTATTTGAAATTGAATTAAATGGTTTAATTAAATATAAATTTTACAAAGTGAGTTAAATAATTAATTATAAATTTTTATAGTTAATTATTTGATTTATCTTTTGAGTTAGGGCCTACATTAGACATAGTAAAGCTCAATATAGTGTGTTCATCTAGTGATCAAATATAGTAACATTATTTTTGATAAAGGTTATTCTTGTGCATTTCTTGGAGGTGTGTATTATTATTGTATGTAATGTGATTTTAAGACTAACCACTTTGGGTTATTGATCTATTTATAATCTATAAATTAAATAATTTAAATATCAATAACATGAATGGAATTTATAATGTTTCAAGGCAATGAGGAACCCTGTCCAATGACTTGATGTCTTAACATCTGATGGTGAATGACATTATTATAATTATCTACCTTTAGATGAATACACAATGAGGGGTGATGCATTAAAAATTAATGAGTATAAAGACCATAGTGTAGGTTCACTAGATGAATAATTTTAGGGGATGTATTAGATTGTCAGTGTGTGGCCTAATTATTCCATTATGTTCCCATGAGATACCTTATATTAATTAGTCTAGTATGTAAAGCATGGGGTGAGTGCTTCAATTCTCTTAAGATATAATCATTGTACATTAGACCCTTGGGTAATATATGTATATGCTGGGTGTGATTAATGACCAATGATTATTTTTTAAGGTTATTAAAATGATTAATTCGCTCTTCGGATTATTTCATAGGAGACCAGTGAGGCCTGCATGGTATATAATTATATCATGGTACTTTATTCCCATTGAGTGATGGGTGATTAACTAAGAGATGAGTACATGATAGAGGATACATATGTGGTGTATTAAATAATATGTTCCTAGGGGGCCCTAATGAGATCTCTACAGACATGTTAACCCATTTGAGTTTTCAAATGAAAAATTTGTTTTGATGATTTCATCTGTCACCATGAACGTGAATTAATGATGACATCTCAAAATATTTGTGTGGGACACAGAACCTCCAATATGTACTGAGATTCATGGTATTTCTAGTAAATGATCATATGATATTGTTGTTGAAGATAATACAAAAACAAAATTTAGGATTCTTTAGAGACACTTCATAGATCCATATGATGTGATATACAGTCCACTAAGACACTTAGTTTGGGATTACTTGGACATAGTCCAAGGATATGTATGGTGTGAAATTAATACACTAAGATACATAATGTAAATTTCTGTATAATTGTGATTATTCCTGATTCTGGATTACATGGATTTTGTGTCCTGAAGACAATTGAATAAAACTTCCATGGATTTGATCATTGCAATCGAGCTGATTAATAATTTGGCATAACATGGATTCAAAGCTCGGATGGCTACAAGTGATGGATAAGACCTATTTGGTCTATGGAGTTAGGATGATTACTATTTTTTATACCAATAATTTATATTTTATGGTTAAATTATATTTGATGTAACACCCAAATATTTTACGGTATACTCCCTTTATAAATTTTTCTTAGTCGATAACTTATGAGATTTAAAAATAGTTAAATATTATTATTTAGTTACTATAATTAAGTATTATATGTTGGTAATGGGTTTAATGAATGGAAATAGGTATATTATGAAAATATAGATTAATTAATTGGTTTCCAACTTAGTAGTAATGAAAAACAATTGATCATAAATGGTGTATATTTATAAAAAATATTTTTTATGAAGAAAATGAAATTTATCAGTAATATATTAAATAAATAACTATTAGTGAAAAAAAATAATCAAATAAATATATTATATATCCTTATATATATTATTACCATTATAAAAAATATATTTAGAGGCCTAAGATATGTATTAATCCACTATTACACATAGAAGGAATCTTTTTTCTAAATTACATTTTGATCCCTTTCAATGGGTTTTTTTTCAAATATAAATGTTGGAACATTTTTAAAATATATTTGAAAAAATATCATTTTTTAATGTGTAATATGAATATATACGTTGGTTAAACATTCAATGTTTCTTCTATTAATTATCATTTATGATGAATAGTAATGTTCGTGTTAGAATAGTAATGTGACCATTAGGAATAGTAATACGACCAATAAAACAATCACTACAACAAATGATTATAATTTAAATTTAGTTATCTTATAAATAAAAATTTGGTATATTTATATAATGGAATGAGTGAATATTATTTTTTAAAGGAATTAATTTAGTTTTGTAATTTGTGTGAAAAAAATTTATTTACAATATATTAATAGACATAATTTTTTAAAATAATATTTAACACTAAATAAAATATTCATACATTATTTTTTATTAATATAATATAATATAATGAGCCCTTAATTAAATTATAAAACTGTAAAAAAATTATTAATAATTTTAAAATTAGTATATTTCAAATAAATGAGGACTTTAATTAAGAATAAAATTTCCAATATTGAGAAAACAATTTTTATAAAATGGTGTTCAATTTTTAATGATACTCATCAAGAAATGGATAGAGTTATTTTTTAATTTTCTTAAAATAATTGATTTTTGATGAATAGAGAAATATTATAATTATGGTATTTAACATTTTTTAGAAAATAAATGAATTAAAACGTCAAACATGTTCTGTGAAACCTTTAGTTTGAACTCAGACAGTTCAATATACCAATTTATTCAATGGAAATGAATTATTATTAATGAACCAAAATAATAATATAGTGATTAAAATATTCAAAACGCACCCTTGTCCATCACTTTAAACACCACCTCTCACCATATTTTCTCCTCACACCTCCTGAGAATTAATAATTTAAAATTCCATTCCAATTATCTTCCCATTAATCATCCAATTTCCCGGTGATTTTTGTATAATAAAATACCAAAAACAATTTTCCTAAGGAGGATCTAAAAGAGTGAAAATTATGATGTAAAATCCTCTTTCAATTTGTTTATTCAATTTCAACACTTTCCCTTTTATTATACTATCATATACTTCTATGAAAAAAATAATGATATTTATTATATATTGTATATTAATTAATTTTCTTATTTCAATGTAAAAAACCACTATAATAACCCTTCTTCTCTTCCATTTATTCGTAAAATCAATAAATCGTGTATGAGGTGTCGATATTCCGCCTTCCTGGAAAACATGTTTTCATTTTTCTATTCTGATTTATAGCATGGTCATAAAACAATTTTATTGTCAAAATTTACTATAATATATTTATTACATATTAAATAATCATTATTTCATGAATGTATATATATAATTATATAATAAAACAAATCTAATTTTTGATGATCGAAACAAATTTCCAAAGATAATTTAAACGAATATCACTAATGTTTTATCTAATGATTCAACCTCATTACATATAACCGATTGAAATATATAGTCATATAATAATATTTATTTTCATTAATAACATATAATATAAAACCAAGAAAACTATTCTCATTTTACAATATTTTCCATATATGTATTCAAGTAAACTTATTTTGAAAACCAAGGAAATGAACGCTCCTAAACGATTGAATTTTATATTATTTCTTATCAAAAAAGGCCATAAATGAACATTAATTTTTTTTTTGAAAAAAATAAATGTATAATAGGTTATTAATTAATTAATTATTTGATTTACATTTATAATCTATGATACTAAGTATAATTTATGAATGCTTTCACACATTAGTCAAGAGTTTTCTCACCTCACTTTTATTTCCGTGAGATATGCTTTATTTTCCACCATTTCTTGTCTATGTGCATGTATAATTCCATTTTATGAAAAATACCATTATTATATTTGTCATCACGATTTTAATGTATTAATTTGATGATAATTATTTTTATAAATCATACAGTTTAACTATTTTCAAAGTGGTATAGGTTTCTTCCCAAACATCCATTTTCCATTCATGTTAAACTTTCTCTCTGTTTTCTAAAATGTCAATAATGTTTTTATATAAAAATTATAAATCATGATTATATTTTCATAATTAATACATCTATATGATTTAATCTCTCTCTTATTGAGAAATACATGTTTTTCAATGTTTTCGTTTAAATTCCCCTAGATAAACAAGAACAATTAAAGGGAACATCACAATTTGATACCCACATTCAATTATACTCTAAAATATTTTTTAAGAAAACATGGTATTTATAAAATAAGAATTTTTTATTATAAGAAACAAAATATAATCTCATTTCTAATATTATGTAAAAAATAATCATTTTTCTAATCTAAATATTATAATATATTTTCCCTATAACTGCACTAATGTGACTATTTTCTAATGTTTCATAAAAACAAATCAAAACTATTTTCACATCAGTTAGACATCTATTATGCCTAAAACATAATATAATATTCCATCCATTTTCATTTCATGGATATAAAAAATCATAGTATGAATTTATGAAATATAGAAAAAACATTTTTTTAAAACATATTCTTCATTGAAAAGTAAAAATGGAATGACTCTCAAGAATTATTCAATGATATTATTAGTGTATTTTAATTTATAAATATAACTAAAATATATGACTGTGGTCTGGGACACATTAATTGAATTTTATATTTTTAAATCTATTATTCAACATATGAGGAATGAATTGGA
This sequence comes from Viscum album, assembly GCA_963277665.1. Taxonomy (NCBI): domain Eukaryota; kingdom Viridiplantae; phylum Streptophyta; class Magnoliopsida; order Santalales; family Viscaceae; genus Viscum; species Viscum album. Next base: position 38,388 of record CAUJRU010001860.1, read on the forward strand.
ATTAGTAAGTCATTAGAAGGGACCACTTTACCCCTTGAAGAATCAATAGGTCTTTTGAGACAAATTTCATAGAGTTTTCAGTATGTTTTGTATGGTGTATTAGAAAAATACATTATGGTAATCATATTTTGGAATATATTATTCATTCCATTATTTTGATATTATTAATTGGTAATCTATGTGATTATTTGACTACTAGAATATATGTGATTATGTTTTGTTCTCATGTAATTATTTAAATGGCATTATTTAATCTGGTTTTATTCCTATCATGTAATGGAAAATATTATGTATTAATGTCAATTTTATTAGTTATTCACATATCATTATTTTTTATATCTATGTTATCCTTTTCAATATTTATTACCCTTACTGGTCATCTATGTTCTCCACTTTCATTGGTTTTATTTTATCTCAATTATGTGAAGATGAATATTATAAATCACTTGGAGTGTTAATTTATTAGTTTATTGGAGCTTACAATGGAGTTGTTGTATTTCCTTTCTTTTAATGTTTTAATGTAAAAAATAGGATTTTATCTAGTATTCGAAATATACTAACTATATGGTTATTTATTATTCAATTACTAGTTCATTATATCGATGTCATAGCACTGGGTGCCACCTTCGCGTTAATGGGGTCAAGGACATTACAATCACTATCAATGTATGTTTAGTAGAATCCTTCGAAACTAAATTATAAAATAATTTATTAGGTAACATAAATCTAATATAGACATTGAGGAAAAACATATTAGAACCACTTATTTTTTATGTAAGATATAATGTGGGTATTCTGAGTAATATATCACATCTAAAATACTACAAATGGATGTAATTCAAGAACAGATATACCTATGGGTAAAAATTATGTAATTGTGTGTTATTCAAAACTCAGTATAACCTGCTACATAGTAATAGGCCTTATGGTGAATCATTTTTTACACTATCTAGGGATATTCTTAGGATAATTATAATTTTCATTACTAACCATTTAAGGGACTTAGAATATAATATATTCCCAAAGAAACCATGATTATGATAATAATATTATCTATGAATAAATTATTAGGTTATGTATTTCAATAGAATTGGTAGTATACATTATTCTTCATGATGATGTAAGAATATCCACTATATGAAGTCTTTTAAAAATGGATACTCAGTGAATATATTGGAACCTCACAAATTAAATAGAATCAATGAGTACATATGATTAAATATTTTATGGTCTTGAGAAAATATTTTAAAGGGAAAAGTCCCCCAAACATTCTCAACATATGAGTAGATAATATCATTTTTTATGTGAAAAATAAATAGTTATCTATGAATTATTTCTTTATAGGGACACACGAGACCAAGAGCACACATAGGATTATGTTTTACCCAGGGAATTAGTGATAGAATTATTTTTTCAAAATGAGATAATTTATTGAAGGAAAAAACATGGTATATGTATAAAATTAAAATGAGATTTTTTGTGTGTGGAGAAAAAGGCCACTAAATGCAGAATTTCAAGGGAAAGAATTAGTTTTCAAATGGTAAATACTTCAACTATATGGATAAGATAACTATGAAAATATATCCTCAAAGCGGTAACGGAATACAAAAAATAAGTTGATATGTGACCAATGTAATTATTATGTCATTATTACTAATGAAGTGGAATGTGTAATGTTATTGAATCTAAATTCAAGATTTATGAGAATATTGATAAATGAAATTCTGGTTTTAAAGATTATGATATATATATGGAGTGTATATAATACCTTTTCATTAAAAATTTGAAACCATGAGGTTAATGTTACGATTAAAAGTGATTAAGTGTAATGTTGATATTTTTGAAAACACATGATTTTTAGAAGATAATCCTTATTATGTGTTTTATTTTTACACAATAATGATAAAAATGTGTGGATGGGAAAATATTGTTAACCATAAAGGCTGTTAGTGATTCGATGTTATGTATTATCTTCACTGGGATTGTTATATTTTTGGATTCATGAAATATATTTGACAACCATATATTATAATTTTGGAATAATTTATTTTTTAATTGTGGTTAAATGTTTTCAAGGTATTAAAATGTTTTCTATGAGGCATTATGTGTTATATTATATGTCTTGTATAATCTAATTCTAAGTTGATTTTGGAAATTTAGTGAACTTAATTCTAAATATTTGGTCTTTGAATTCGAAAAGAATAATCATTGATGAGTCTTAAGGATTAATACATATGGGACATATTAATGATATTATGGATTGTAGCTAAATTATTATTTGAAATACTGCATAATATTTTATATCAATTTTGGAATCAATAAACATTTAAAGGTTAATGTAATGACTTTTGTATATAAGGAATCACAAAAATACTTTTAGAATAATAATTTGTCCTGAATATCCATCTCCATATTCTTTAAATGAATTGGAGATAGATCAAAAAAAATAAAAGGTTGAGATTATGACATGTAATGGAATAAATTTTGTAAATTTTTTTGAAGTGATTCTATGGATAATAAATGTAATCATGAACACTTGGAAAATTATTTTGGGTAAAACATTTCATATGTTTACTTTTATTTTGGATAAATCAATGGTTCTTTAATATATCTTATATTTATGGTATTGTGATGTTGAACATTATAATTACCATATTCTATTACACTATCCACTAGAATGGGTTAGTTATTTTATTTTCCAGACTATGTTGTCACATTCAATTAATTTTATCCAACTCAAAATACTAATTTTGTGGTGACCACCTCATTTCCTTTTCCTCCCTATGAAAAGGATGATTCATTAATCATATTTGGAATATTTGACTCGCAAATATGAATTTAAAGTATTATACACTAATTTTTATGTACATTTTCAAATTTTGAAAACTTAATTTATTAAAATAAGGGACAATATAACATCCCGCGATTTTATGTTATGGATTGTATTTAATGTAATTTATTTAATATCTTATGGGAATAAAACATGAATAAATAAAACTACTTAATAATTATAATTATCTTGAAGATATTGGTATTGGTTGGAATGAATGTGATTTTGTAAATTTTTAAAAGATATATTAATTACTTAGTTTCCAATTAATTATAAATGTAACTCAATTGATTATAAATGTGTAATATTTATATGAAATAAATATTTATGGCCAATATAGTTTTTTGTTAACAAATTTAATTAATTACTATTACTGAAATTTTTTATGATGTTCAAATATTATATATTCATCAATTGAATTTTAATTTTATACAATATATTTTTAGAGGACTATGACATTAATAATTACACTTTACACACAAAAGGCTATATTTTTCTAAATGTATTTTTTCCACATTTTATTGGGGAATTGGTTTTTAATATATAATTTAACGATTTTATAAATTAAATTTTACAAAATTTAAATTATTTTTGAATGTGTAATATCAATATTTACTTTGGTTAATGTTTTTGTTTTTAACATATGAGTTTCATTTTTGAATAATAGTAATTTGATTGTTGTAATAGTTATGTGACTATTAAAATACATTATATGACCAATATAAAAGTAAAAAACTGATGAATGATTAATTAAAATTTTGGTTTCTAAAAAATTAAAATAAGGAATATTTATATCATGGTATAATTAAAAAAAAATTTAAAAAATGAAAAAATATGTGTTGGCCTTTTTGTGAAACATCAATGTTTATTTAAAATTTCATAATTAATATAATATTTTAAACGTAAATTTAAATTCACAAAATATACAAATAAATTAATATTTTATAGTATTATTATAATAAATAATTTGATGATTCCTTACATAATTTTTAAATTTGTCATAAAATCAGTTATAATTTTAAAAATTGTATTTTTCAGAGAAATGTTGTTTTTATTTATAAAATAAATAAATATATTTTAAATTTTTTTCCATATAATTGATTTTAGTTTTATTTTATAAAAGTAAAAAAATTCCCAAGATGATATTTTAGAGTTTTTCTAAAATATTTTTATTTTTGAAAAATAGAGAAATTCAAAAATCTAAGGTCTTTCATAAATTACAACAAGTAAATGATGCAAAATATCGTGCATTATGTAAATTCTGATTATTTAAAACAATCATGAATTTTTTAATGTATTTAGTGAAATTAATCAAATATATATATATTATTGGGAAAAAATAATAAATTAATGATTAAGATATTCTATAAACACCCCTCTGTAGCACTATAAATACCACCCCTCAACACCACTCCTCCCCAAACCTATTAAGCCATTAATATTATCCACATGGTACCCAATACTCTTACCAATCTTCTTCCCCACATCCCTAAGTTCACGATCTCAAAGAAGTCCAAAATCAGTTTCCCTATGTAGGTTCTGAAGGAGTAGAATTCAAAAGGCCAAATCATCTATCGTTTCTATTCATTTACTTTTACTTTTTTCATTTTCTTATATTATGCACACCTCCTCAGTAAAACATGAATCATAACTCTGATATCATATATATAGTGGAATTTTAATTTTTAAATGTAAAATAAAATGTCATGTATCTTCACCTATTCCTTTTATTCTAAAAATGAAAACACTATCTGTGAGGTGCCGATTTACCACATTCATGGATGACATGTTTTTGATTTTCAATTACACAATCAATGATGGTAACAAAACCATTATTATTGTTATAAAATATTGTAATATAATTATTACATTTTATTTATTTTATATCCAGTATATATATATAATAATAATAACTAAAAAAACAAAACAAGATCTTGATGATCAAAAGAATGCCAAAAACAATCTAAACAAATATCAATAATGTTTCATCTATTGACTCATCCTCATACCATATAACCAAATTAAATAAAAACATATAATAATATATATGTTCTTTAATAAAATATAATTTCCATTTTCTATAACATTTCTAATTTTACATTATTTTCTATACATGTATAAAAGTATAAAAATCACGAAATCCAAGTTAACAAATTATCCTGAATGATAAAATTGTATCATATAACTCTACAAGAATACAATAAATGAAAAAAAAATACAAAAATAAAAAAAATGTAGAAAATTTTATAAATTAGTAAAATAATGTATTTTAACTGATTATTAAATACATTTTTATAATTGTAGAATTATTTTGTTAAAGGGTAAGTGTATTCCCATCATAAATTTATTTCTGTGATATATACCTTATTTTAAACTATTTCATGTTTTTTTTGAGTATGTATACTTTCAATTAATGTATCATATCATTCGCCTCATAATATTTTGGTTATCAAATGTTTCATTTTATTACAATTAGTCTTTTCAAGTATACGGTTTTAGTGCTTGCATAGTAGTAAGGGTTTCTTCCCGAACAAAATGTTTTTAATTCGGTGACGCTTTCTTTCTATTTACCCCTATATAATTATTTTCTCAATTTTTGTACTTATTATAAATAAATTTAATGTGTTCCAAAAAAATTAACCATATATGTTCATATTCCTTAAATGGTATATTCTTTTTTTTTCAAGTATTCCATTTTAATTCATCCTGATAAACAAGACTGATTAAGGGAAACTATCGAATTTAAATCGCACATTCATTTATAATCCACAATCTATTTTGATAAAAAAATAAATAAAATCCCTAGTTTTGTAATTGAAAAATTACTTATATTCTTTCTAGTTTTATGTAAATAGTTAATAGTTTGTCTTTTTAACTAATATTTTGTCTTTTCCATTAAACTTCTCTGAAGTGGCTCATTTATAAAGTACCTTAAAAACTATTTTTATACGTTTTCACATAATTTAAACATAACTTATATATAAAAATTATTTAATTGTCCTTCCATTTTCAATTCATGATTATAAATTTTTACAATCATATATTATTATAAATAAATGTTATTTTTTTGAAAGAAATCTACAGTGAAATGTATAAAATGGTATTTCTCTCAAGAATTAACCATGGATTTAATTAGATTATTTTCCTCCATGATTATGATTCAAATATTTCATTGTGGTATTGAACACATAGATTTAAATTTATCTTTTCAAATATATTATTCAACATATGAGGAAAGATTTAGACATAATATGTGATAGAATTGGCCTATTATAGGCCTTCAATGCATCAGTTGGTCTAATGAGACATACTGGTTCATCATTTTATCTAACTATGTATGAAGTCTTGGAGGAAACCTTAATTATATGTTTATGATGTTTGAAATTATGCATTCACCTATTATTATCTTATCATGTGATAATTCATGTGATTATTTTACTAGTAGAATAAAAATGGTTATGTTTCATTCCCATGTGATTATTTAAATGGAATTATTTATTCAGTTTTTATTACTACAATGTTATTCTGAAGATTATTTATTAATTTATTGTTATTTAGTTATTCACATTACCTAATAAATTATATTTCTAATAGCCTATTTTATATATCATAAACTAACCATTCCTCTAAAATCCCCCCTTATAATATTTTATTTTTCTAAGATGTGAAGATATATATAATGAATGACTTTTAGAGATAACCTGGAATTTTATGGTTGGTTTTGATGGGGATTCTATATAGTTTACATTTTCAAGATACAATGTTATAATTATGTTTGTATCTTTTTTACAAATCTACTAGATTATTCAGTCCTATACGATACGAACTCCTATTCATTATGCCTATGTAATATTGTATGACCCTTTCTCCCAGCTACTAGGGTCATGGTATTTATTTTTGGTATCAAAGAAATTTTAGTATAAATGCTTGAAACTATACATAAAATACATCGATCTAGAAACATAACCCAATGATAGACTTTGAGGATATGAATATAAGTACATCCGATAATTTTTGTAAGATATATATTATGTATGTCCTCCTAGAAATATATCAATTAATGGGATACTACAAGTGGAAGTTATAATAGAAAATATGTATTGTGGGGTATGAACTCTGAAAATGCGCATCATGCCTTTCTCATCATAACATGGTACGTGATAACATACATTAGTACAAACCTGTATTGAAAATCATAGGAGAAATTCCTACCATAATTCACATTTTCATTACTAGACATTATGGTGTATTTTTATGTAAATACATCCACCAAGAATAAATTTTTATGATTATGATATTAGATACAGACAAAGTTTTATGTCTTGAATTTTAGTAATTTGGGATTGTAAATTATTTTCTTAATGATATAATATAATACAATATATTTCATCATTTAGAAGTGGATCCTCAAAAATGGATTGTGAACCCCCTACTCAATGCACATAATCTTATTAGTTAGGAAGATAAAATCTTTTATGTAATTGTTCCAATCATTCTATGGAAAAAGTATCCCAAACATTTTAATCATATGTGTACCAATATCATGTGATAATGATATGATGAAATAATTATATAATTATTGTGGATTTAGAGGGAAACATAAGAAAAAGTGTATAGTTAGGAAAAAGGTTGTAGCTGGATTTAAGAAGAAGAATGAGTTTCCTGCATTTGATACTAGTTAAAGGACACAACATGTTACATTATTAAAAGGAAAATGATTTTTCATTATGTGTGGTGAATATGAAAGTTATTGATATTAAACTTATGGAAATATTTAATTTTATAATGTTTTATATTTTTCTTATATGTATATGAGGAACTATAAATGTAAATTCCTTATATTCCATAATAATATAAACAAGGAGAAGTTAAGAGATCAATGGGAAGCTTATGTCATTACTAATGATGAATTGTAATGAGTAATGTTCTTGAATTTGGATTCAATAATTATGAGTATATTAAAAAATTATATTCTTACTGTAATAGTTAGGATATATATATAGAGTGTAGTACATTAATTATATATTATGTATTTTATCGTGTGTGTTTAATGGTAAAATTAAATGTCATTTATTGTAATGTTTGCCTTTAGGAAAATTCATTAATAAGGAAAGATAACCATTAATATGAGTTTGATGTTGATAAAATAATGATAAAGAGATGTATATAGGATAGTAATTGTGACCATGAATATGGTTAGTGATTTGATCATATTTGTATTTTCTTTATTGGGTATATTATATATTTAAATTCAATAAATGTATTAAAAACAATACATTAAAATTTTGTAATAATATGTGTTTTGATTAATGTTATTGGTGATCAATTTATATAATCATTTTCTATGTGACATAAATAGTTTCATAATTGTTTTGGGGAAACTAATTCTTCCTTTACTTTGGAAATTTAGTGGCCCTCATTATAAATACATATTATTTGAATTTAGATATATTTATTTTTGAATGATTGTTATGGATGACTACCTATGTAATGGATTAAAGATATTATTTATTAAGACCAATGTTTGATTTATCATATTGGATATAATTTCCAATCCTTTTTCTTCAATAATAATTTAATGGATGAAGAAATGAACTAGGGATCATAATATTTAGAAAATTGGTTCAGGCATAAATATTTGATTTCAATATCCATCTCCAGATTTAAGTAATATATTAGAGATAACTAAATGTAAAACCAAATGATGGCATTGAGACATTGAATGGAATAAAAATTGAATTTTTGTTTCTACTTTTCTTCTCTATATAGTAAATGAAATCCTAAACAATAGAGAAATTATTTTATAACATAAACAGAATCTTTATAAATTTATTGTTGAAAAATTAATAGCCTTTTAACAAATAATATATTTACGGTTTTTTGATGAAAAATTTTTACATGTAAATTTTTTCTAACACCCTCCACCGAATAATTATAGTTCTTTTTTTAATCAATGTCTAGGTATTCACTTCCCACTAATGTCATCTTATTCCAAAGATAAATTTTGTAGTGACCACCTTATTTACCATTCCCTCTAATAAAAATGGTGTTTTATTAACCTTATATCTTATGTGGGTTTCTGACGAAGACATTTTCCATTATCAACCTCTTATTTTTTTGTACTCATTCAAATTGTGATGATCCCATTTATTTAAGGAGCGGATAATTTAAAAGTCCATGTATTATGGTATGACTCTTTATAAATTTAACTTCATCGGCATGAAATGATCATAAAAATAAATAAATAATATTATTTAATTAATATGATTTTTTCCATTATGTTTTGATGGGTGTTAATTAATGAGATTTTGTAAATTATGAAATTATATATTAATTATTTGGTCTCCAAATAATTAGAAATGAAAACCAATTGAAATAAAGGCTTTATTTTTTTAAATTTTTTTATTCCTATAATGAAATTTGATATTAATAAAATCAATTAATAACTATTTTTTAGAGATATTAATGAAATTTTTATTTTGTATATTCAAAAAATTATTTTTATATTCATCCAATAAATTTTACAGACATAAGATAATAATAATTCCACTTTCACACATTAAAGTCTATATTCGTTAAAACGTGGTTTTACCAATTTTTAATGGACACCTTATTTTAAATATAAATATTTCCCATTTTATAAAGTATATTTGAAAAAAATATATTTTTTAAACTTAATATCACTTTTTTAATTTGGAAAAAGTTTTGGTAATTTATTATAAGTTTCATTATTGATAAATAGTAATGTGACATTTGGAATATTAATGTTACCCATATAAATAGTAAGACAACTAATAGAATACAATATCCACCAATGAATCTATTTATAATATTTGGAAATATTATAAATTAAAATGTTATATATTTATATAATGTAAAGAATTAGTTAAATGTTTTATGAATAATAAATTAAGTATTGGTATTTTTGTGAAACATAAATTTTTATTTATAATTTTATAATTAAAAAAAATTAAAATCAAATATAAATTGATGATGTAAATTCATAAATTAATATTATGTTTCTCATTTATTATAAATAAAATAACAAGGCCTTAAATAATTTTCAACACCTCCAAAAATCAGTTATAATTTTAAAATCCCAATTTTAGAAATAAATTAATATTTCAATGAAAAATTAAATTTCTCATATTTATAAATTTATTTCCATAAAATGTAGTTCATTTGTAATTATACACATAGATAAATGGTTAGGTATATTTTTTTATTTTAGTAAAATAGTTGTATTTTTTATGAATAGCGAAATATTGTGATTTACAGTATAAAACATTAGAAGACAAATAAATGAATTAAATAATCATTGAGGATGTAGGAAAAAAAATTACCTTACATTAAATAATTACTATATATAGTAATAGAGTTAAATCTTATTCATATTCTTGAGAAAAAATAATAATCTAAGTATTTAATTATTCAAAATAATCCCTCTACTCTAATATAAATACCACCCCTCACCACCTCTTCTCCTAACACCTACTAATATATTAATCATCTCCATTTCCTACCATATACTCTTCCCAGGTAACTTCCACATTTACAGGGGGTTTTACTCTCAACAAATAACAAAAAAAAAATTCTTAAGGAGGTTCTCATGGAGAAGAATTGAAGAGGTAAAATCGTATTTCTCTTCCTTTATCATCTTTTCACTTTTTATTCATTTCATACAATATCCTCGCCTACCATTTAAAAACAATAATGATAAATATAATTTCTTTATATAATCTATAATTTTTATAATGTTAATAGAAAATCAACTATCAAGCATCTTATCCTCTTTCTAATTTTCCAAAAATGAAAATAGAGTTTGTGGGTTGCCGACTTACTGCCTTTTGGTACGACATGTTTTCATCTGTAAATTAGTCCTTCAAGGTGGGCCATAAATATATTTTTATTATTAAAAAATATTATAATATATTTATTTAAACATATTTAAAGTTCAAGAAACTGTATATATTTAATATTAACTAATAAAATAAAACTAGTTTGCATTGACTAAAAAACAAATAGAAAAATAATCTAAACAACTATCACTAATGTTTTACCAAATTATCTATCCTCATAAAATATAATCAAATGAAATATATAATCGTATAATATAATATATATTAATTAATAAAATATAATTTTATTTATGTAAAAATAGTCTCATTTTACATGGATTTCCATGAATGTATACATGCAATCCTATCATGAGAACTAGGGAAACGAACAGTTTTGATCTATAATATTGTATCTTATAACTCATCACAAAGGGAATAAATAAATATAATAAAATTATAATTAATTTAATTAATTTATATAATTAAATTAATTAAATAATTATTTTATTTAATCTTATTATATTCAATTTTAAGAATAGGTACAAAATGCTTTCTAACAGAAGGTAATGGTTTTCTCATAACACTTTTATGTACATGTACAAGTTGGCCTATCAAAAAGATTCACTATATAGACATTTGATATGTAACTCACATGAGTCAAATGGGATAAATTTGTACATAATATAAACTAGACATATTTTATTTTTTTTACTTGGGATTACAATAGGGAGTAAGGCGATTCGTCAAATTGTCACACCATTCATATATCTGTTGTGATTATTTGACTTCATTTAAAACAAATTACACTTAAATGAGCTTTTAGTACAAATTTATTTAAAAAACATGTATATATTGATCTAAAGTGAGGGATATTTTTTCATTTAGAAAACATAATATCACACGAGGGATATACAACAATGTATGAAATATGTCTCTGGAATTTTCACTTTTAGCTACAATGACTCTAATTTTATCTTTTAAATTCACTTGCATACGTCATTTAATAAGTAATTCCAAAGGGATAAATTTTCTAATAAAATTATTATTTATAAATTAACACTAAATTTAAAGGTATAATATTATTTAAATATATATCCTATCCTAGGAAGAACCGATACTTATGTATCAACTTAATAAAACATTTTTATCTTCAGAAGATAATTATTTATTTGAATAAATTTTTATATTATATTAAATAAAACTATATTAGTCCATTAATGTGTTAAATATGATTTATAAGAGATTAGTAATGTTATATAAATGTGTTTTATTTATGGGAATAATCAACACCACTCATAATATTAATTTCATTCATATCTGGAGGATTATAATTATAATTAACATCCATGAGGTTTATTTTAATATATTTTACTCTCACATTTATAATATTGTTGAAAAAAATAATATAAAAATTATACTAAATTAATTTTAAATAATATGTGTAAAAGAATAAATAATTCAAAAATTTACAATTCAAATATCACTACAATCGTTGTTTTAATTAATTATGAAACCAACATGCTTAATGATTATATCGTGAATATATTAGATTAGTTTAAAATTACATGATACAATTGAATAATAATAACTCATGAGTGAAGATGAACAAAAATATTTCATAATAATACATATATAACAAATATCAATCCCTTATTTGATTTTAACTACTGATGGTGGAGTTTATGGAAAATATAATTGAATTTCAAAAAAATATCTAGTTTTCTGAATCCCACTGTAACATAGTAAATAGAAAAATAAATAATGAAGATAGAGAAATCTTCACTAAAAAATTTTTAATGGTCTATGATTCTTCTATATGGAATTATAATCATTTTATAGAGTAATATAAAAATTCATATATATCACAATATCCATAACATCATTCACAATCCTTCCCCATATTAAAAATATTATTGTGTTGGCCTAATCACACTCAAAATATGCCTTAACTGTTGTCCAAGGACCAACACATGCCACCCCTTGAGAAGAGGCATTTTCCCACACATAAATTTGAATATATATATATATATATGTATATATATATGTGTGTATATATATATATATATTAAAATATGATGTTTTATTAATTTTTAAAACATTCAACTACACATCATTGTGTGATAGGGTCTGGAGAGTTGATAGAAAAGATTACAACTTTTCCATTGTATCATGGAGGCACCCCTCCCCCTATGTATTCTAAAATGGATAAACCCAACATTATTTCTCATATTCACCCAAATATTGACCATATTACCACCCGGGAACATAAATACGATTCTCATGCTCTAAATTCCACATTTTGATTTAACATAAGAATCATCACCTTTAAAAGACTTTGATGATGAATTTTCCAGAAAAAAATGTTCTTATGACATAAATAATTTCATAATGTTAGGGTCCCATGATATTAAATACAATCCTTTTAGTGGATACCATTTGAAAATTTTCCTACAATCAAATTCTAATTAATAAAGGTGTAAGGATGATGGTTGTTGTCTGATGTGATTACCTCTCATTTCTTCACCTTGTATTGGACTCGGTAACAAAATAATCAGAGTATCTCTTCATCTATGTATTCAATGTTCAAAATATCTGGGACCTTACCTTATAGTTCTTTAGTTATGAAATGAATTCAAATTTATTTCCAAAAGTCATCATACTGTGAAAGGTGCTCTATTGTGGTGTGAAATGTATGTGAATCCATGTATTCAAGTTCCACTAATAACTATGATGCAATGATACATATCCTTCCTTAATGAGTATGCTCATGGTGTAATGGGAAGCCTATGAAAAATCATAACTTCTCATTATGTCCCCAATCAACTATTAATTCTATAATTCATTTTGTTAAATATGATTTTCTTCATCTATAATAATAAATCTTTGAATGTCCTCCACACACATCCTAAAGTCAAATTGATCCACAAAAAAAAATATTGAGATAATATTGGTAAAGAATAACATATTTTTACATATAATAATATGTGGATAAAAATATAAAAAATCAATATTTATTTCATTTTTATGGACAAAATAGAATGTAAAAACATATAAATTGTACTAAAATCGAATTATCTAATATTCAACCACTATGAGTGATATATACCGTAAGTTTACCCATGGGAATCATAATAACTATATAGACAATATCATGGGATTTTTCAAGTTTTTTATAACATCTATATATGAATGACTCGTAAAATGATTTAATATTATGGTATCATATTAATGTAACTAAACTCATATTATGGCAACCCATTTATATTTTACACTTTGTTTTATAATTTATTATTCAATGATACACACAATACTATCCAAATAAAATCATCATGTATTTGGGTAATTGTATATATTGAAAAATAAATTGAAACATGTTCATAATTACATAATTTAAAATTTCCATAACATGACCTTAAATTTCATTGATATTATAATATTTTCTTAGATAACCTGTGGACATAAATAAGAAAATAGTGAGCTATAAATTTTGTATGTGAATAATCATGGAATAACATAAAGTAAAGTAGTGAATCTGAGTCAAGAGGAATGACATGATGATTTATAATAGTTTGAATCATAATCTTGAATATAAAATCTAGAAATAATTTTATTTTCTCAAAGCATCATAAGAATTTGGAAACAATATAAAACATCACTTTATAATAATGTGTCTAGGATAAAAATTGAGATATCATAACGTAGTGTGGTTAAGATAAATCACTCATAAAACATATATGGTATATAATGAGATAAAAACATTACCCAAATCATTGTATGGATATATGATTTTTCTCAAATCCATCATAAGGATATCATGTAAATGCAATTGTGTGCCAAAAATATCAAATAACAGAATACCATCATTCATCATTTTTATTATCATGATTATATATTTGATTTTGTATATATGGAATTCCCCAATCAATAGAGGATAGGTAAAAATAGGTAAATATCCGTGATTTTATATTGGTGTTGTTATTCAAAAAACAAATATTTGGGGTAGAAAATCATGGGATTATATTTGTAGCATAACAGATGTATATAATGTTTTCTAGATGGGATTAATGAGAGTGAATTGTGGTATCTAAATACTTTTTCATAAAAATTATTTAATGTGGATGAATATAAACACATTAAAATAAGGTAAATTGAATGTTAAAAAGATATAAAAAAATTAGGTGCTGGAATGAATAATAAAAAATTTAAAATTCCTTACTAGAGAGGTAACATTTAGAAGCATTGGAGGGGAATATTGAATTCTTGTGAACACATTGAGTTGCATTTATATAAGAATATGAATATAAAATTAATTATTAGTCTATTGTTTAATAATATGAATATGTGTTTGGTGGATATTTATATAAATATATAGATAATTATTTGTTAATTTATTAACATTAGTTTTGAAATCTATTTAAATAAATAGTCAATTCCAAAATCATTCAAATGGGTTTATCCAATATTTTTTGACAATGTTTTCAGTCAATGTGAAGTGTTTTCAAATATATTATAAGGATAAGAACAAAACTCAATAAAATAATCCTTCATGAAATGGAGGTGAGTGATGATTAGAATGTCTTTTACAAAAATGATAAAATATAGTATATATTTTCAAGGAATCATTATATGTTTTTAAAATTATTTAAATAACATTATAAAACAATTTTTGAAAGGTAAAACATATTTTTGGTCATAGATTAATTCTATTGAATTTATTAACTTACTTTTAAGAAATTATAATGTAATAAAATATACCTTATATTTGTACAGCATTTAATTTCTACACAATAGATCGGTTATTTTATAAAATTATAAAAAATAATCAATTATTAAATTTGGATGTATGGATTTAATGAATTATATTTATGTTTCATAAATAAATCTATAAATATTATAATTTATCATTTTAATTTAAAATCCTCAATTATAGGATATTAAAAGTTTTTATGAGACTAAAAACATTCTAAACCTAAAAATAATTACACTGGACTTAATTAAGTAATATTATCATATATAATTATAATATATTATTCAATAATATTATTACACAAAACAATATTATTTAATTAAAAATAATTCATTTTAATAATATATGTTTTTAAATGTAGATTATATATTTCCCGTTAATTAAATTCTAGTTTCTTTGAATTAATTTTTTTTTGTAAAACTCATTATATAATCAGGTATATAAAATTAAATTAATGATGATGAAGGTTCATTATAAACATTAATTTAATAAAATTAAAATATATAATTCCATAATACAATATGAAATATATATAACCTCATATGAAATAATGTCAATTTGGTTTCTATAAATACATTAGTTAATATTGTATTAAATAATTTATAATGAAATATCAATAATAAAATTCTGGATTGTTACATTCTCAACTCCTTTATAAATTGCACCATTAATATTTTATTTCATACAATAAAATAGATTATGATACATATTTTTCATTTCCTATTCTAGTTCCTATGTCACCTTCTCGAACATTTGGTTACACCATTGTGTTTTGACCAGTTGAGTTGTTGTATTTTAGTAGAACATTATTTGTAATATCATCACTAACTACTCCTTCTGTGAAATATTCTTCTCTAAATGTACCACATTTAGACTCAATACATATAAGGATTTGTTAGGTACATCCTTAAGCAGTATACATGGAATTCATCCTACAATCGATATAGGTTAGGTGGGAGTTCTAGTTGATAGGTCACATCTCTTATGTGATAAAGGATTTCAAAGTGGAAAATGTATATAGATTTAAGATTTCCCATATTATGAAACACCATGAATTTCTTCTACATTGATATATAATGTAACCACCTATCTATGAACTCAAACTGTAGGTCTATCCAATGATTATCTACATATATTTTCTATCAACTTCATATGGATTTTATGTGATAATAAATTATTTGTTCATTATCTATATGAAATTTAATAATATCTGGCCTCACCATTGTCCGCTCTCCAAATTTGACTCAGTATGTTGGGGTCTGATACTTATTCCCGTATAGAGCTTTTTATGTTTCCATTTCAATTATTGAATGGGAACTATTGTTATATGATATCTATAATATGAGAATGTTTTGTTCCCAAAATCAGTAGAAATATATTTAACATGATCTAAACATATACTATAGAGTATAAATGGTTCTAAAATTTGAGGGTGACAAATTGTGTCAAAAATCAACTCTATATCTAATTCATGATATTGACTTCTATTTAACATTGAGATAAACCACATATATTAGTACTATATAATTGGGAGTGGTAATCTAGGTAGTCTTACTACTTATCTTATAAATATAATAGTGAGTTGGTCAATATATTAATGTTCATTGATTGTAAAAAATGAATTGAATTTTTTAGTTTATTGAATACTACCCAAAGGGTGTTATAGGCATTAGATATAATGTGGGGTGCTACAAAAAAATACTTAGATATGATTCCCCACTTCCATACTAGTATGGAAGATGGTACAATCATACCTTTATAATTTTATCATTTATCCATCACTTATTCTCATACCATGAATAATGAAACAAATTTTACAATCCCCACATTCATCTTTTCCCACCAAATGTATTAATACATTTCATCGCAAATGATATTAATTCCAATATTAATAGTGAAAGATGATATATGTAAATAATACAGAACTTCCATCATAAATTTTAGATTTATGGGACACATATCCATGTTCCAAGCCCTATGACACAATCATTATCAATGATAAGATCTGAACGTTTTTTTATCTTTATTTGTATCTTATCATCATATTTTTGGGCCTCTATGATCCTCTCATGAATGTATAGTTAATTATTTATTTGATGAATTTAGGATAATGTTTTATTTATGGTTCTCATTTATCTCTTTTATATGTACATGATGATTTGATCCCTTTCTATAAACACTATTGAAGAGGTTTGATGTTCCTTTAAATATAGAAAATATTCCAATTTTTTATCATTGAAATAATGGTAATGGATAAGAATTATTGTAAAACTTAATCATATTTACCCACCTTAATTGTAATATCACAATTCAAAATTCAAAATCAATGAATCTCCATAATTATGTATTGGTCCACATACCACCAAACGTCACATAAACTCCATGATTCACGCATATTGTCCCACCACAACCCTATAAATGCTTTAGATGAAATCCCATTTGATACCTTCCACCAGTGTCAGTCATCACCGTTAGAAAATATTCATCATCTAGTCCTTTATATGAGTCCCAATATTAGTCTCATATACCCATTCCAACGTCCCTCCACCTTCACCATCACCACCATGTATAGTGGAAATCAACACCGAGAACCATCAATAAAACCAGAAGACTAACTCAGAACATCCAAATCATCACTGAATGGTTTGAAAAAGAAACAAAATATGAAAAACAACAAACCATATTCACAGGATAATACCAAATGAGGAAGTATCCAGATTGAAGGCCACCAATCCAAACATCCTTGAACCTCAATGAATCCACCGCTCCAAATCTGACTAGGAAAGGGAATGACTAACTCAATGTTGGAGTAGGGTTGGGTGGTTGGGTGTTCCAAATGATTATATAGTGGTGTTGAAAACCATATGAAGTCAAAATGACAGAAGGACAACTCCAAGAGTTCTAGGGAACCAATCGACTACTAAAATAACATAATACAAAAAACCATATTGAACTGAATCTCCAGCTCCGACTAGGTGAGGAAAAAAGGGAACATATTGTAAGAGTGGGGTTTGTTATGATGATGAATTCCACAAAAATCCACTGATTCCAAGATAATTGAAGAACCATTAGGGTAAAACGCACCTATAACGATCCCAATACAGAAAAAATCATAGAGGAAGGAAAATCCAGATTGTGTGAAAATATGAAGGGGAACATCAAAACCAGTGGAAGATCAAGAGGATATGGAAGAGGGGGGGGGGGCATTTTTAGAGCTATGACATGGCCTCAACCCCTTTATAACTTCCATTGAGGATATTACATATCATGAGAGAGTAGAGAAGACAAAACATCTAGTGTTTTTTATAAAATGATGCATTCCCTTAGTTGTAATATAATGATCAATTTTTGTGTGAATCTAAATTTATGGACTTAAAATCCATATATATGTCTCACATTACCCAATTTATAAAATTGCATCAAATATTTAATGGTAATATCAATGTAAAAATTTGTAGATAATGTATTGGGTAATTCTTATAATGGATCATCAATTTTTGGGTGTAATAAATTTCACCCTTTTTCATTTTTCATGAGAGGAAAACCCCAAAAAATTAGATTCATTGATGTAGATCAATAAAACATCCCTATATCTAGGAAATGTTATAATATATATAGTGATTAACATCTTATTTAACTATTTTAATTAATTCTCATGGTCATCATTCCATAAAATCATTACTGCCTTTCAAGTTTGCATGGTGGGTATGTTTTAAAATTTTTATAATATTCTAAAAAATCAAAGATTTTACCAAAATATTATAAGGAAACCCCATTGATCATTCATAGATTTTGTTATAGGATATCATTTAATTTCCTTTATCATCAACAGATATATAGATATTCATTTTATTGGGTTAATAATACCCATGAATGCTATATAAAGCATCCAATAATCCAATTTAAAATGCTTCCTATACAAGTTTTCTTTTTTCCATGGTATTCATAACAACATTAGAATACTACACGTGCTCTTAAACATGTTTGTTTTAGATTAAAATACTTTCTATAAAGACTACAAAATATATATTGTGGTAATCTGAAATGAATCTATTTGTTATGAAGATGAATAAACATGACTATTAATGAATCTTCTCAGGATTAATATTAACTCATAGTTCCCTTACCATGTAAGAAAATATATATTAGTTACATCATCCTTATTCACCTTTACATGTTAATATACCAACCAAAAAACAACAGTAGAGATGTAATAGGAATTACAAGGCTGAACAAATAAGTCATCAGTCAAATACAATGAAAATTTTTCATTACCTTGATTTTGTTGATAATTGTATAATTAATGAATATGCGTATTTACCCATCCATATTAACGAGAATTACATATGAACAATATGGTGAAGAAGATGGGTGTATAAAACATCTACTTAATTAATCTTATAGTCACTTATTAATATAATATTTTTCAATTATGAATAATATATATATATATTCATAAATATTATAATAGTTATGTGTTTACGTTTGATTAATAATGCACCCTCTCCTCTATGAAGATTACTTGGAAATTCATTAGTGAAGACATCGACATAAATATTAGAATTGGTATGTTTTCAATGATAATATTTTCCATATGATCAATCATTTGAGATTGATACAGTTTATCAAAATGAAATAATATCGATGGTGTGGTTGATTATTCCAATGTATGTCTATCCTCCTCCATACATATGTTCAAAATATATGGTTGATTCATGATACAAAGGCTGATTTCTTTATCCCAATCTGTCATTCTAGATATATACAATGAAATAATTTTTTCCCTAAAGGATCATTAAATTATTTTAAAGGGAGTATGATAATGTTCACTAGGGAATTCAGCTCACAGATATTGTCTAGAGAGATTTATAATACTATGATGCAATTTATTCTTCATTTTCAATTTTAAATGATAGAATTACTTCCATGTTTTGAAGTGGTGTTTTAATAGTTATACTAAACATGAGAGTCATGAAAAAATGTGTATAACTTTAATGAAATAATATTTCTAATATTATTGGTTGATTAACTAGAGTAACTTCCAACACATCAGTCTAATAATCCTCCTTAGTGACTATGATGGAATATGATTACACCTTTTCTATAGTACATTGAGTTTTTAATCATCATTTTACATCAATAACCCTTGATATAGTTCATTTATTTTCATAGTGTCATTTTTTCCTTATATTTTAATCATTAGATGAAGGGATGAGGTTTTAATGGAGAATTATATTTTCACATCATATTTGTAGGTTTCTTCAATTGGAATTCAATAACTAGTCATAACTCATTCCCCCTCATTGAGCATTTCCCCCCCTTAAATTATTTTGAGATGATTATTCCCAAATGTTTTCAATGCGGGAAGATAGACTTTCTTGCCCGCATAATAATTCTTCACTTCTTCCCTTGAATTAAACCCCATTCTCTTCTTCTCATCTCTAGACATATGAGATTGCCCAGTTTCACCAATCCCTATTTCAACATCAAAGGAATATCATTAAATTTTCTCATAGATTTAAATTTCTCGAATAATCAAAACATTACGTACATGAATCATTGTTGCACCAAATAATTGGTTAATGTTAAATATGGGGTCAATAAAAATCCTAAGTCATATTAATATAGCCCTGTAAATAGTGTCTAATATGCCCAATGGATTAATCCTCTATTTTCATGATCCTATAGAACACCCTCTCCATTTTATGATATTGACTGAGAGGAAAATATTCTTGGGAAAAAATTATATTTTATTTTTTACTATTCATATATTTTAATTCTCCATTTTTATTTGTATTCTATTTAAATATAATCCATTAATGTGCTTCTTCCTTAAAGAGATAAACAACAAAAACTAACTTGTCTTACTCAGAGTATTAAAGGATGGAGATGATCTTTTCATTTGAGTTGATCAATTTTTTTCATTAATAAAGGATCATACGATATACTAAATGTGAGATGAATTTTTAACACAATGGTCTCAATTTCACCTTTATATTTATTTGGGGAATGTGGGTGTTCCACTGGATTCTTGTTTCTATTTGTAACATTACTTACATGAGTAAGAAATTTCCTGATGTTCTTGACTCTTAATCTCATAATTTTTGGATTATAATTTGGTTCATCATCACAATTCCAGTCACACGGGTTGTTGACATGATTCCTCTTATTTTCTTCCATTGACTAAAACAAAGGAAAATTAGGTGTGTGAAATTTCAAAATATTAAACAAAAAAATGGAAACTATGGGAATTGATGTGATAAATCATAAATAAAAATTATTAAATGAATTTTAAACATATATGTTTATAAATATTTTATCCATGGAATGTTTCCTAACATTAATTTTTTGAGCATTTTTGTTCCCTTCATAATGGTTTGTAAAAAACATGATTAAAAAAATATCCCATGAGTTTCTGGACAGTTGTGAAATATTTTTAATCTATTTGGGAACTAACTATATGTCTAGATAATAACAATCAAGAGCTTTAATATTTAATACCACTAGGTGCATCTATTCTACAACCACATTCCCTTTATTGTGTCCAGGAAGGGATGTGTTATCGTAGAAAACATGGAAACCATTAATTTACCAAAACATAGGGTTGTTTTTATATGATTAGTCGTATACATATGGTTTACACTAGGGTTTTATAATCATAATCTAAAAAATAACTAAACATTTCTATGGAAACAAATATTACCAAAATATATTTTATACACAATATTTCATGAAATCTAACATTATGATTCACATAGTACGATCACAGAAAACAAATAAAAATGGTGTTTTATTGAAATATGATATATAGCGTGATAAATTAAAATATGTTTGAAATGATATTATTTTACAACTCTATAAAATTACCTTAAAAATCATTGGTCTTCAAATACTGGAAGAGATAACCTGGGGATATACATGTAAAATAGGTGATCTGTAAAGTCTAGTAAGGGAATAATAAAATTATTAAAAAATGTATTGTTGTTCTTGTTATTAAAGTGGCGTGAAATGATGACATGGTTTGGTGGGAGTAATAATAATGAATTTCAAAGTGTGGTAAAAGATGATAACATCAATGCATCAATTGATTGTGTAAATAATAGAAAACATGACATTATAAGAATAATTCATGGATAAATACAGAGACATCATTACAATGTGTTACAAGGAAAAAATGTATGTTCACAATACATGAAATCTTATTAGATTAAAGTGTACACAATGTATTAGAGGGACATAAAATTTTAGGATCAACCATCATAATCATATCATTTACATGCATTTCTATTCACCATAGATAATGTAACATAAGAATAAATTTCATTGATTATAGTCCCATGATTGAGTTTTGGTCACATATAAGAAATTACCCATCCATTTAATGATATGTTAAACTAAATGAAAACCCTTTAATCAAAATGGGGGTGGATGTTCACAAGACATGAAATTGTAATTGAAAACCATTAGATAATTTCTGTAGCATAATGAGAGCAAAAATTTGTTCAATGAAGGTATTGATGAGGGTGAAAGGTGGTCACTACTTAAATGGGATTCTTATGGATAATAATTATGTTTGAAAATCTCATTAAATGATAACAATTGAAAATATTAAGGATTAATATAATGGAATAAATTTAATAAATATTAAAAAGAATAGGTTCCCATAAATGATAGGATTCCTTTAGAATCATGACAAATGTGTCGTAAGAGTTTTGGAACTCTTTTGGGGGAATTAAAAAGGTATATATATAGGAAATTCATTCTCAATGAGTTTCTAATGATGGGGAATTAGTGGTTTAATGACTATTTATGGAAAAATAGAGGGAAATTATATAATAATTTCTACACATACATTATGGAATCGGTGAAATAATTTATGGAAACTAGAAACATAAATATATATTATTCCCAATGTTTCTTGAAATGATTATAGGGTTCATATAATTAATCTAGTTTTTAGCTAAACATATTAAAATTATACAGTTCATTATTTGGAGTTGAGACATGTTTATAATGAATTATTTATAAAACCTTAAAATATATTATAGGTCCTAGAATATTCATTATAGTGTTGTAAAATTAATAAAATAAAATCAAAAATATATTATCTGAAAAGGGAAATAAAAATTTTTTCATTTTTTTTCTAGTAATTATTACATAAATTTTGAGATATTTTTATGGCTCAATATATACTGTATATTTATACAATATTTATTTTTTACACAAAAAATAATTTTCATAGAAAATTTTGAAATAATATACATTTGTTAATTTAACTATTTATATTACAAAAAAATTTCTTATATTAGTAGTATTTGTTACTAAATATTGGAATATACCATTAAAAAAAATTATTATTTTTCTGAAAAGAAATTTATTTATTGTGAAAATAATTTTCTAAACCTTATATAAATTATATTGTGAAAAATTAAATTGTTTTTTCATTTATATTTAAATATATATTTTGTATTTATAATATTTCAATAAAATAAAATATATTTAAAAATAATTTAATTTGGGAAAATAATGTGTTTCAATTGAAAATATTTATTTCATAATAATACTATTTTATTTTCATTGGATAAGAATCAAATTTTGATTAGACTCATTATATAATCATATTTTGGAACCGTTGTCTTCAGGATAACCAAATAATGGTTATTATGAAATTAATAAGATCTAAAATTTGTGGTATCATTTTACATTATAATGGATATTAGAGAAAACTATTTATGTATGACTCATTGTTGAGGTTGGGTCACCATCATGCAAGTGTCACAACCATGAATGTATCAACACTAAAGAAGTATCACTACCAAAGATGCCTAATCACCAAGGAAGTATCACCGCAATTAATGTATCACCACTAATATGTTATCATCATCCAGAATGTATCACTTATATGAATGACTAAAAATTGGGATAAAAAATTAGCTACGTATGGGAAACACATTCATTCACTTATTTCTCACCATTATAAATAAATTTGTAATAATTTTGGAATTAACTACCACAACTATTTATCACAATTGGACAGACTCACCAAAATCTAGAGTAATTGTCAAAGCATGATTCACCACCAAAAGACCTCTTTGTTCAATGTAGTCACCTCCACTATTTTATTTTATCACAAATTAAATATATATAATAAAATATATTATCAAATTTGATTCTCGAAAAAAAATTTAATGATTATTATTAATTTATAGAATAATTCATTAATGAATGTTTTAGACCTAAGTATGAGGAGGCAATATATATGAAGGATAATCATTCATGATGTGGTTTAAAAATAAGTTGCAGACTTCCTCGTACAAAAAGTTAGTGATAGACATACATACATACAAGAACATGCAATGAGAGATGAACACTTCAAGTTGAAAAGATAATCATTGTGATGCATTCCTCTAGGGAATTATATTTTTCTACGATAAATTATAGACTACATTAATCCCACTGAATAACTGAAGTACTTCATTTAGATTCACCATAAGAAATTTAAGAAAATATTTTCTTCTGTAAATTTAGGAGACAAAATTCAAATTTCATTTTAGATATATTCAACGATTCACATACATAAGATCTCAGAAGACATAGGAAAAAATAGCTTCTTGCACTGTTACAAATTCTATTTTTATTTATATTTACAATGAGTATTACATATATACTAAACTTCTAATACACATGGTGTCTCTTGAACTCAAACTAAAAGATACTATATATCTTATAAAATTGACTTTAATATTGTTTTCCTATGTTGTTATGGAAGAAATACATGTGTGACCTATCATTATTATATTCCCATGGATTATGTGGAAGAGGTATATATGTCACCTAGAAAATTGCCCTATTTTTTATATTCCTAACCTTCTATGTGTATTGTAGATTATTTTTTATAAACTTCTTATAAACTGTTTATTTCTATTTGATGTGGATTTAGTCTCTTCATGAGACTGACCTCTTATGTTAATTTCCACTGAGTGTTTTGGTTAATTTTTTTTCATTAAGATGAATGTATTTTAAAGGAAAAAAATAAATAATACAATGAATGTTGTCCCTAAATATAGTTTATATAAAGTTTTTATTTATTAAATTGATTTCACATGTTAAATTAACTTTAATATCATTTTTACTTATGAATTAATCAATCATTGAGAAATCATTTAAAATATATAAACATACACTGATTTATTATTTTTTCTAGTCA
The DNA here is from genome assembly GCA_963277665.1 of Viscum album. Taxonomy (NCBI): domain Eukaryota; kingdom Viridiplantae; phylum Streptophyta; class Magnoliopsida; order Santalales; family Viscaceae; genus Viscum; species Viscum album. Next base: position 64,010 of record CAUJRU010001860.1, read on the forward strand.
TGATCTTCATAATAAATTGGTTGATTTTATTTCAAACAAATTTATAAAGAAATTCTTATTGGGTACTCAATTAACCCCCCCCCCTCTTGAGATACTCACTTTGAACTACATTTGGTATCGAAATATTTTTAAAATATTTTCAACTGTTATATTCAGATTAAATTAATTTTTACAAATTTCGAATACTTCTAAATTTAGTTTATAAAATGAAAAAGGTACTAGAGGAATTTTCATCGAAAATAACTCTTTTTCTTAATGTTAATAATTATTCTTAATGAAAAATTATGATGATAATGGATATATAATGTAAGGGTTTTGAAATTTTGAATCCTATAGAGGATGTTTAGGAATTACTTGAAATTTATAGAGTTACATCCAGAGGTGTTACCAAACATGATTATAAGTATATTTGAAATGTTGTGAATTAATTTTATTGATATTTATGAGATAATGAGTTTAATAGAATATTTTATTTCAAATTTTCTTTTGAAAAATGGGATAATATATCTTTTTCACATGTGGGAAACAAAAATGTTAATGAAATGAGATTGAATATGTAAGATCACATCCTTTTCTATAACCTTATGTGGTGAGGTTTTAGATAATTTTGGATGTTTTTAAGTACCTTGGTCTCGGAGTAGTGTCTTGTGGTGACATTGGGTGTTTTTTTAAGAAAAACAATAAAATATTTGGATGTTCATAGACTACACAATGTTTAAAAATCGAACAACTAACCAGTTCCAACCACGAAAACTAGGACAATGTGGTGTGTATGGTTAATGAATGGTTTAAAAAACCATGAAACTAAAACTTACCAACTATGAAAACCTGGAAATATAGGTCCTCATGGTTTGTATACGATATTCCCTAACTATTTTCCCCATCCCCAAAATCTATGTGTGTGAGGCTAATTATCCACAAATATATTTTTCAATCCACCTGAACCCACAACACTCTCATATATCAACCTCGGATTGGGCTTGAAAAATTCAAGGTGATACCAGATCCATTTAATAGTATTTCAATGTGATTCAAATATCATTCTTTGATATTGAAAGCCCAGATATAATACTCTCTCTCTTCGCAGAAAGTGTATTTCATCTCGTTGCTTCTCCTTTTCATTCCTTTAAATTTCCATGATCTTTTCATGGAATATCACCACTATTTACATGGATCTAAACATATAAATTTATATCTAGATCATTGAATGTGGATCTAGATCTAAATTTTCTAGATGTTTATTCCTTTGTTCTTAAATTTGGTTTTGGGATTTAGATCCATAGCATGAATGATGACTTTGTTCCACTGAAATTATAGAGATTTATATTGGGACAGAATCCATCAATAAATTGAGGTTTCTAGTCTAAATCGAACTACCATAGTCATGTATTTGATATTTTAATGTGATTTTATGGATTTTCTAGATTCAATTTGTAATTAAATTCCAAAATTAGAGTAATTAAGAATAAGGATTTGAATTGTGATTGTCTTGGTTATTAATTGATAAATGAATCAAAGATCAATCGAAGGAGGTTATCCAAATAGATATTTATTTTGGAGATTTATTATAGGCTGAGATATTTTAATTGAGATAATGAATGTATTGTTTTAAGATAAATAATTTGGGGAAATTAAATATAAAATATTGTTTGGCTATGTAAGATAATTAAATATAATAATTAATTAGGTGTCATGAATTTGATCAAATATAATTAGTTTTGAGAATTAATTATGAAAAATTTGATATTTGATATGAAGAATTAATTTTGAATAACTAGTTATGTAAATAGAATAGTTTTTATTGATTAATTAGTTTAATGATTGATTAATGTGTAATGTGAAAAGTAAATAACTACATTACCTATTGGAATTTTAAATGTTTAAATAATCATAGGATTAGTAATGGAATGATATTGATAATTCTTCTAAAATAAAGAATTATTAAATGAATAAGATTTTTTTAGTTCTACAAATGTTGTTATAGACCAATTAGAAGTTGGGACATGGACATGGAAATACTACCAAAGTTTTTTACATGCTTGAGATGTTTGGGTGCTAGGCATGAATACCAACACCAAATGGGATATGGAGAGATAGGCATGGAGACCTATACTTAATGAGATATGTGTAACATGACATGATGATAAACACCACATTAATTGTAGAGACACCAAACCTGATGTACATGGAAATTATATTACTTTTTCGGTATACTTAATACATAACAAAAACCAACACTCAAGGATAGTAATAGTTTAGTGCCTTTGGAAACACGGAACACAATCTTCTAATCAGGGTGAAAGATCTTCAACATCTCCAATAAAGATCATCCCCTTTTGTTTTCTAACCTAAAATATTTATTTATATCTTTGGGTAAGGAAAACATAAAAAGGGTGAGCTCAAATTATCATTAAGGGTAAACATAGAGAAAATAAAACAATCGATAAACATTTGAATGAAAAATTTGAACAAAAAATATAAACATCATAATCTTGAGAAAAGACAAAAATCTTGGAAGTACATAAGACATATATCATAAAAGAAAATCAATCATGATAAAATAGAATGGGAATAAAACATGTAATTGTGGAATGCCATTAAACAGGTGATATGATTTCCATAGTAGCCAAGACATTGTTTCCAAGACTATCTTAGTGTACAAAGTCTCATTCTGAATCGAGTTCACTCCTCATTCCAGTCCCGGAACACTGAACTGCATTAACATACCATTACAACCATGTCTATCTCATGAGATATAAATATTTACCCATTGCCTTGCAGGGAGATATAGGTCCCACGCATCTCATAATGAAATCATTCATACTTGTGCCACAAAATAAACATAAATCATTCATCATAACCCAATGAATAAAATGGGTTTCAAAAACATCATCCCATTATAACGTAATCCATATAAAAAATGGAGATCATTACATCATTAGAAGAATAAAACCATGTAAGTAATAGAGACATTATACTTGAAACATTTACATATGAAATAATTCAATCTTATATGGAAAATGGTTTTGATAAAACACTAGAAATGAATTCTTGAGGAAAATATCCTTTCTTCATCAATGTGATTTTATTTTTACAAAATGCCAGGAAATATTAAAAGAAAAGGATTTTAATGAATATAGTCATTAAATCTTGTAGAGTAAGCTTAATTAAAATAAGGTGTTATGAAACTGTAAAAATATATTCATGTCATATAAGTCAAAAAAACATTCTCCTCGTACTTTTAACGGAAAAGTCAAAAAGTACCACGTATGGTAAACAAAAGAAAGATTCCATCCATAACACAAAGTAAAAGTCAAAGAATGGTAAAAATGACATTAAACATACATGTAATAATATTAATCACTTTATGAAAAACATTTTATGGACAATGATGAAAAATATAACCCCAGTAAATACATACATATAAGCAATCTCGGATAAAAATGAGATTGCAAAAATTTCCCTTACCTTATGTCTGATATGCTTCGTATGTATCAAAACCTCATATATAATGATTTAAATAATATCATTGAATTATTAAAGAATCATATTAATTGTTATGATATCATATATGGTTCACTTATGACTTTATGTTATACGTTCTTTTGTAAATTTCATGTTAATGTTGTGCTTTGGGTAAATTCGTTTCATTTGTCGTATGTGTTTCGATTTGTTGTTCTTGATATTATTACTTATATCCTTAATTTAATTAATTCTAGAATGTAAAACATTATTTATATATAATATATATTCTGTATATAAATATATAAGATAGATCAATAAATGGAATGAAATACACCGTTCATTGAGACGGTAGGTCGTACGTACGCATGAAAGTTGTTTCCGTTTCGTTGTTGATTTAAATAGAATTAAGTAAATGAAAAATATGTGTACAAAAATCCAGTATCATTAATATTTAATAAATTTCATGATTATATATTATATATACTTTATAATCATACTTTAATGGTTAATCATGGAAAATGAATCTCATCGCGTTCGTGGAGACAATAGTCCGTACATACACACGAGCGATGATATCATTCTCATGATAGTGGAATTGTATTGATGTGTTTGTATAATATTATTGAATAAATATTACTTTACCATAATCATATATAGTTATTTATTTACACCATTATACCCATCCAAGTTAGGTGGTGGTGGAAAACCGATTACCCCACGGCCTGGAGATGGTATTCTGTAGGTACGCACGCGTGGTGATTTAATATTCCGCATGATGGATAAAAGATGACATAGGGTTGTTTAATATTTATAATACCATATAAATATATGAGTGATGCTTATTTTATTAATTTATGATGAAACAAATAAATAAGAAGAAGTAGAAGAAGAAATAAATTATAATGAATTGGTAAAGGATATTACCTCTTCTTTGACGTGCCTCTTCTTAACCTCCTCTTAAATCACAAGAGTTTGTCTTTTCAGAAGACCAGAACCACTATAATGTTTATAGGGAAGTTTATAAGGGAAATGGTCATGGGTTGGACGAGCTTGAAGGCTCAAAATCTTGTAATGAGAAGAGGGAGGAGGTTCCTTTAGGGAGGAGAGGGGAACCTTTGGAAACCTCAAAAATATTAATTTATAACAAATTCAAACCCAACATAAAAACCTCCAAAACAGACACAAATCAGAATATGAGATGAGATAGGGTTGTAATCACATCATCCAATTAAATTTAGACATGTTGTGAATTTATTTTAAACATTATCAATTTGATTTATCCTCATATAGTTTATTTAATATTATTTGTGGTAATAAAATTGTAAATTATAAATTATTTTAAATAATTTATTATGTGATGTGAATTATACATAATTGGGTACTTTATGAAAATTTAGACCATATTAATCTAAATTTATAATTTTTAAATATTTATGTGAGTTTTAAGAAATTTAATAATATGTTATTTTTATAAAATAACAATAGTGTTTATTTTGATACAATTCATTTATTTAAATTTAAATAAAATCGAAATATAGGATATATTCAAACAAAAAAGTTTAATAGATTCCTAACATTTCATATTAATCTATAAAATTTGTTTAGAACATTAATTGGTTCATATAATATTTATTTTGATATTTATAAAACCAATTATATGATAGTTATCTTAATAAAACAATCACTACATCATTTTTGAATATTCGTTTAATATACTTATTAGTTGCAAAAAAATTAAAAATAAAATCCTATTACGAAGAATTATATAATAACTTTCATTATAATATTTTTAATCTAATTTATTGACTTAAAATCACAACATTTAATTTGTTTTATTTATTATATTGTGAAGGTGACATATTTGACATCATTTAAAATAATATAATATAAATGTCTTAATCAGTTTTATAAGGATCTAAATGGTCCCCAAATATAACCATGGATGAATAGGGTATATCTATTCTCTCCCAATAATATTTGTTCAAGTTTCTAGTCCTTTTGATAGATATTATTATTTAGATAAAAACTATTTTATTGATTGTTCACTAAATAAATAATTTCTACATCATTAATGTATAAGCACTTAAGGTAATAAAATATTTATTAAAAATTAAAAATAAATTACCATGATAAAGAAAACCATTTTAGCTTTCAAATAAGTATTTATAATATAATTTATATTCTATATATCTTTATATTAAAAATAATCTAATTATTAAAGTTTGAGTGATACATTTCACGTTCCTTTAAATAAACTAAATAAAAAGTCTTAATCAAATACAAGTGGGTTCCATTAGATTATATTTCGACCCAAATATAATTTAGGGTAAAATATAATCATCCAATTATATTAGGAGAAGTGTTAGGGTTATTTTATAATATTATACTTACCCTTAATTACACGATTTACCTTAAACCATGTTAAATAAAATTTACCGTAGTTACTATTCATAATAAATAAAAATAAAAAGTAGATTATTAACATAATTTGGACCCACTGAATTAAAATATGGGATCCGTTTACCAAAATTAAAGATACAGAAGTTATAGTAATTAATTTACAATTAATCCCATTGTAAAGAAAACGGATTTTAAATGATAAACATTGCAAAAGATTGAAATGTTTTTACCTATTAATACAATTTAAAATTAATGTCAATGAAAGAAATTATATTAAATGGTAATAAAATATATTATATTTATAATTTAAAATCATTCAATATTATAATTTAACTATATAAATTATTACGATGAAAAAAGATGTTTTTAATTAAAATATAGCATGTTTTTACTATTCATTAAAATATGAAAGTTATCAGAATAATATAAAAATTTTATCCAAAGAATATTTTTATATCATGAATCCAAATAATAATTTTATTTGGTCAAATTTAACTTTTAAAAATGTCAAAAACTAAATTTAATGTGGGTGTTCCGTCAAAAGGCGACAAAGCTGCATTTTTTTTAAAAATACTTATTTTACCCGAAAAAATAATTTGGTTCATATACCATGTTATATATAATGTATAATATGAATTATAATGTCATAAAATTAAAAATGTAGATACTATTATTCATAATGGCTAGTTCATAACAATATTATTTCAATATATCTATGTTTTGTGAAACCCAGTATTGCGTACTACACAGCCTATCGAGGAAGGTCACGATTGCGTGTAATGCATGCCAAGTCAAGGTTTCATGTAGTGCAAGATCGCTTAGTTGTTGCGTATAAAATAATCAAAACAAATTTCATTTATACATTAAAAAAAACTATACATAATGTTGCGTAGAATAATTCTTACAAAACGAACAAGAAATTGTGTGTAACACGTACCAAGAATAATGTTACACATACATCAAGATAATACGGTGTTGCGAATAGCACAAGTTAATTTTTGTGTAGCGTACAACACAAAACATCAATGAAGATAAAAAGAATAATTCTCTTAAAATCTTGGCTTGTTACATTCAACCCCCCTTAAAATGAATTTCCCCCACGAAATTCATTGAGGTTATTAAAGGTTTACTACTTGAAAGTTTCATTTATAGAAACCCACATCATAAAAAGGAATACTAAAACATAATTTTAAAAAGTGAAGTATGAAACATAACGGTTACCCAAATTAACTCATCACTGGGTTTCCACATAGGAGAACATCGGTGAAAATTTGGATATGGAAGAGAAATCTAATCATCAATTTCGGATGGAGAGTGGTAGAGAACATGGCTATGAGAAATCCAAAAAACACAAAGCTATAAATTTGTGATGATCTAAGGTACCATATGATTCATCAGATACAAGAGCACAAGGACACTATTTTTGGTTTTCAATATCATTTCTATAAAGTGGAAATTTTTTATTAGAATAAATACTTACTTTATTTTGGTACAATCTCACCTTTTTTCGTGCCTTGACCAATTTCCAAATCATCTCTTAAATAAATTAATTGAATTTTCCATTCTTGAAGTGTTAGTAGATCATGTGATAGAATGATTGGCCATTCTATCTGTCTAAGAAAAAAGGTTATCAAAACTTATAAAATATAGATAATTCCATTTGTAGTGAGTTTAATTGTATATGATTCCAATAATGGTCTTATACTTCATCTATCGTACCGCTTAATAAAATAAAACTAGTTTCTACTAACCCTGGAGTTTCTATAGGACAGTGGTAGGCAATAAAGGCATGTTGCACTTCAGTTGTGGGTTCAATTCCCATAGCCTTGTCTGACGCGACGGGTTGTTTCATGTCCTGTAGGGTGTCCCTTTTTTGAAAACTATATTATTATAACATTACTGCAATAATATTGAAAAATGGTCTAGCCATAAACAATACTATCTGATGTCTAACATAATCCATTCCAATATTTAGTCTTATCCAAAATACTTCTGTCTAATCTCATAGTAAAAAATAAAAAAATTACCAGAAAGGACATATAACAAGCATGTTAATACCATCATTTATCCCCCATATATCATAGGATATATATTGTTGGTTTCATTACAAACATTTGAATACCTTAATCATGTATTCTCTTAAAATACCCATTGATCCATAGTAAAAACATGAATGCTGTCAAAATTTAACACTTTCCATATTCCAAAATCCCAAAATTTATATATACTCAAACCATGATATAACATTGTCCATATATCAGTCATGAGATCTTTTCATTTTTTCTTTATCCCTTAATTATGTGCATATTATATTCTTTCCAAAAATATTTCAATCACTTTTCATGGTTACTGGTACCATATAATTATTGAAAACCAACACATAGATATTCCAAAATTCCACAATACCATAATTGAGATTCGATGATACTATTTTTAAATCCTATTACATAAATACTTAATCATTCCACAACATCATTGTCATACTCAACATCAAAAATATTGATCTCATGTGACTTTTCGTTATCCTTTTCCTTAATAGGTTGCTCACGTAGATAATCATTAACCCTTGGATTAGGGAATTGATTAGCATAATTCCCCATTTCCTTGTAGTCGAAGCATTGAAGTGTTGGTGGAGTGTTCTCTGTAGTATTTTCTCTATTCACATCATTAGCTACCTTTTCCCCATTACATGGGCACTCAACTGCTCAATGAACTTATTTTCCACACTTGAAACATTTTATAGTACCTTTTAGACAATCTCCACCATGATTCTATCCACACTTTGAGCATAGTGAAACATTCACCTTCGTTTCAACATTGTTCTGAGATATTTCCTTGAAATCCATCTTTCATTTCTTGTCAAAACCATTAGATGGATATGTAACACAAACATCCAATTCTACCTTGATAGCACAACGCACAATTTCTACATAGATACTGAAGTCTCTTATAACTAATGACCTTCGAATACATGGTTTTAAGCAACTGAACATCGATCAACTTTATTTTCGGTTTGGATGATAAAGCCAGATGCATAACTTGCAATCCTTGTAAAATTCGATTTGTATATACAAACAGATTCATCATTCTTTTTCATAAGATCATGGAACTCCTTTTCTATCTTTGTTTGAAGAATACGAATGATGTAATTATTGATAAATTAGTTCATGAACTCATCCCATTCAATGGATTCAATTTCATGTTGGGGCCTCATATTCTTAATTATGTTCCACCATTGGTCTGCTTCACCTTCTAAATGGTAAACATCTAGAATGACTCTTTCATGTTTTGAACTGTGAAGTATGGAAAATAGCTTTTCAATGGTACTGATCCATTGTTCAACAACAAGTGGATTAGAAGACCCACTAAAAGAAGGTGGACATTGCCTCATGAAGGACTCAATAGAATATTTTTCCATTCTCTGGTCATTTGGAAGTCCAAAATGATTCATAGCATGTGTAAGTATAGCAATATGATTTTTCACTCAATCTCCCATAACATTGGTTTTTTCAGAAGGACCATCATTGCATTGTCCATTACATTGATCAACACGGTTCTTTCGGGTTCCTGCCATCATCTAAAACCCAAATATTATAGTGTGAGAGGAAAAATAATGCTAGGGAAAACAACATAATAAATGGAGATTACATTCAATATCCAACATCATAGGTTTAATTAAAATATTGTTACTTTAATTCTAGGACTATAACCTATACTTATACATAACATTAGGGTCATCCCTAGACATATCCTAGAAATATCTCTAGGGATCTCACTAAAGTTTTTGCATCCTAGTTTCCAAAGGTTAACAAAACCTTTGCTTTGATACAAACTATAGAGACCCCAAACCTGAAGTACATGGAAATTACATTACTTTTGTGGAATAATTAATACATATCAAAAACCAACACTCAAGGATGATAATAGTTCACTATATTTGGAAATGCAGAACACAATATTCTAATCATGGTGAACGATCTTCAATATATCCCATAAAGATATTATCCTTTTGTTTTCTTACCTAAAACCCTTATATATATCCTAGGGAAAAGAAAACATAAAAATGGTCAGCTAAAATTCTTAGTAAAGTTAAATATAGAGAACATAAAACAATCCATAAAAATTTGAATTCAAAAAAATGAACATAAAATCTAAACATCAAAATCTTGAGCAAAGTCATAAATCATGAAGTAAGTAAGGAATGTATCATAAAAGATAATCACTCATGATGAAATATAATGGAAATAAAACATTTAATTTTTTAAAACCATTAAGCACATCATATGATTTCCATAGTATCCAAGGCGTTGCTTCCAAGACCATATTAGTAGACAAAGTCCCTTTCTGAATCGAGTTCACTTCTCGTTCTAGTTATGTAACATTGAACCAGATTAACATACCGATCAAGACATGTATATATCATGACATATAAATATTTACCCAATGCATTGGATGGATATATAGGTCCCACCCATCTCATAATGAAATAATTCTTACTTATTCCACAAAATGAACATAAATAATTCATCATAACCCAAAGAATAAAATGGGTTTCATAAACATCATCCCATAATAACGTAATCCATATAAAACAAATGGATATCATTTAATCATATGAAGAATCAAACCATTTAAATAATAGAGACATTATACTTGAATCATACACATATGAAATAATTCTATTTATATGGAAAATGGTTTTGATAAAACAGTTGAATTGAATTCTTGATAAAAATATCCTTTCTTCTTCAAAATCATATTATTTTTTAAAAATTAAATGATTTTTTAAATGAAAAGTATTTTGTTGAAAATATACATGGAATCATGTAGTGTAATATTTTTGAAAATAAGGTGTTATAAAACCATAAAGATACATTCATTCCATATCAGATAAAAAAACATTCTCCTCGTAATTTTAATGGAAAAGTAAAAAAGTACCATATATGGTAAACAAATGAAAGATTCCATACATAACACAAAGTAAAAGTAAAAGAAGAGTAAACATGACTTTAAACATACATGGAAGAATATAAAACACTTTATGAAAAAAAAATTATGAACATGGATGAAAAATATAACCCCAGTAAATACTTATGTATAAGAAATCTCGAATAAAAATGAGATTGAAAAATTATCCCTTAACTTATGTATGATATGCTTCTTATGTATCCTAACCTCATGTATAATGATTTAAATAATGTAATTTAATTATTACATAATCATATTCACTGTTATGATATCATATATTGGTCACTTATGACATTATATTACCCTTTCTTTTGTAAATTCCATGTTAAAGTAGTGTTTTTGGTAAAATCGTTTCATTTATCGTATGTGTTTCAATTTTTTGTTCTTAATACTATTACTCATATCCTGATTTAGTTAATTCTAGAATGTAAAACATGATTTATATAAAATATATATTGATCATATAAATATATATGATAGATCAATAAATGGAATGAAATACACCGTTCATGGAGACGGTAGGCCGTACGTACGCATGGACGCTCTTTTCGTTTCCTTATTGAATTAAATGGAATTAAGTAAATAAAACATATATGTCAATAAATAAAGTATCATTATTATGTAATATCATTTATTATTATTTTTTATATATAATGTATTATCATACATGAATGTTTAATGATGGAAAATGAATCTCGTCACGTTCGTGGAGACAATAGTCCGTACATAGGCACGAGCGATAATATCATTCCCATGATAATGGAATTGTATTGAAGTGTATGTATAATATTTCAGAATCAATATCACTTTAAAATAATCATATATAGTTATTTATTTACACCATTATACCCATCCAAGTAAGGTGGTGGTGGAAAATAGATTACACCCGGCGTGGAGACGGTATTCCGTACGTACGCACGCGTGATGATTTCATTTTTCGTAGGATGGATAGAAGATGAAATAGAGTTGTTTCATATTTATAATAACATATAAGTATATTAGTGATACTTATGTTATTAATTTATGATGAAACAAATTAAGAAGAAGTAGTAGAATATGAAATTAATTGGAAAGAATCGGTAAAATATATTACATCTTCTTTGACACGGCTCTTCTTAACCTCCTCTTAAGGAACTAGAGTTGGTCTGTTTAGGAGAAAAAAACCTCTATAATGTTTCTAGGTAACATGATAAAGGAAATGGGAAGGGTTTGGCCGAACTTGAAGGCTCAAAATTGTGTAAAAAGAAGATGGAGGAGGTTCTCTTTTATAATGGAGGAGAGGGGCACCTTTTGAAACCTCAAAAATATTAATTTATAACAAATCCAAACACAAATTAAAAACCACCAAAAATTACATAAATACGAATATGATACGATATATAGTTGTAATATCACCATAAAATAAAATTTAGACATGTTTGGAATTTATTTTAAACCTTTTCAATTTTATTTATCCTTATTTAATTTATTTAATCTTATTTGTCTGAATAATATAATAAATTTTAAATTGTTATAAATAATTACTTATGTGTTCTTAATTATGCATAATTGGGTACTTAATAAAATTTTAGACCATATAAATTTCAATTTATAATTTTAAAATATTTATATGATTTTTAAACAATGTAATAATATGTTATTTTTTTAAAATAACAATAGTGTTTATTTTGATATGATTTATTTATTTGAATTTAAATAAAATCCACACAGAGGATATGTTAAAAAAAATGTGTAATAGATTCCTAACATGTCATATGAATCTAGAAAATTTTTGGAGAACATAAATTAGTTCATATAATGTTTATTTTAATATTTATAAAACCATTTATTTGATATTTCTCTTAATAAAACAATCACTACATCATTTTTGTATAATCATTTAATATACTTATTAGTAGCGTCAAAATTAAAAATAAAATTCTATTATTAAGATAAATATAACACATTTCATAATAATATTTTTACTCTAATTTATCATCTTAAAATCATAAAAATTTAAATTGTTGTATTTATTAAATTATGAAGGTGACATCTTTGACATCATTTAAAATAAAATAATATAAATGTCATAATCAGTTTTATAAGGCTCCAAATGGTCCCAAAATCTACCCTTGGATGATTAGGGTATAGATATACTCTCCCAATAATGTTTGGTCAAGTTTCTGGTCCTTTTAATAGGTGTTATTATTTTAATGAAAAATATATTCTTGATTGTTCACTAAACAAATAATTTCTACATCAAATATGTATAATATTTTAAGGTAATAAAATATTTATTAAAAATTACAAATAGATGACCATGAAAAATAAAAAAATAGCTTTCAAATGATTATTTATAATCGAATTTATATTCTGTATAACAATTTATTAAAAATAATCTATTTATTAAAGTTTGTGTGAGGCATTTCACATTCCTTTAAATATACTAAATAAAAAGTCTTAATGAAATACAAGTGGGTTACATTACATTCTATTTCGACCCAAGTATTATTTAGGGTAAAATATAATCATCCAATTATATTAGGACAAGTGTAAATGTAATTTTATAATATTATATTTACCCTTAATTAGCCGATTTACCTTTAACCATGGTAAATAAAATTTAATGTGGTTACTATTCATAATAAATAAAAATAAAAAGTTTCTTATTAACATATTTTAGACCCACGGAATTCAAATATGGAATCCAGTTTTCAATATTCAAAACACAGAAGTTGCAGTTAATAATTTACAATTAATCACGTTGTTAAGAAAATGGGTTTTAAAAGTTAAAATATTGCCAAAGATTGAAATGTTTTACCAATGAATTCAATTTAAAATTAATGGTAATGAAATAAATTATATTTAATGGTAAAACAATATTATATTTATAATTTAGAACATTTCAATATTATAATTTTACAATTAAAATTATTGCGATGAAAAAAGTTGTTTTTTATTAAAATATATCATGTTTTTACTATTCAATAAAATATGAAAGTTATCAAAGTAATATTAAAATTTTATCAAAAGTAAGTTCATATATCCCAATTCCAAATAAGAAATTTATTTTGTTAAATTGAACTTATAAACATGTCAAAAACAAAATTAAATGTTGGTGCGCCATCAAAAGGCGACAAAACTACATTTTTTTTAAAATATATATTTTACCCGAAAAAATTATTTTGTTCTTATACCATGTAATATGAAATGTTTAAGATGAATTATAATGTCATAAAATTCAAAATTTAGATATTACTATTCATAATGGCTAGTTCATAATAATATTATAACAATATATCATTGTTTTGTGAAACCTGGTATTGCGTACTACACACGCTGTCAAGAAAGGTCGTGACTGCGTGTAATACAAGCCAACTCAAGGTTGCGTGTAGTGCAAGCTCCCTTTGTTGTTGAATATAATATAATAAAAACTTATTTAATTTATAAAATAAACAAAATCTATATATAATGTTGCGTAGAATAATTCCTACAAAATGACCTTAAAATTGTGTGTAACATGAGCCCAGAATAGTGTTGTGTATACTACAAGCTAATATGGTGTTGTGTATACCACACGATAATTTTGGTGTAGTGTAGAACACAATACATCAATGAAATTAAATGGAATAATTCTCATAAAATCTCGGGTTTTTACATTAATGATCCTAATGAATGATGACTTAAATGAAAAAACATCAATTGAAACTGTCCCTAATATGATTATTAATTATTAAATAACAAGTAAAAAACTGTTTCTTTATGAAATTTATTTTATTGCTTCATAAAAAAGCATACATTATCTTTTTCTTGGACTTTTTTACACATAGTTGGTGGTGGACTACTGATTTTTACTCACACCCGATTTGGGCTACCTGATCAGCACATGAGTAGACTTTGTTGTTGGAGGAAAGGATAAGTGCAAGGCCCTGGGATATGTTGTTGTTTGGGATTTTATAATGGGGGAGGGAACCGAATATTGTTTGGAACATATTTGGGAGTCGTTGTGTCTTTACATTTTGTTTTTATGTACAAACAAGGAATTCTCATTGTCATAGCCTGTTTTATATTTCAGTTGAGTATTGTATTTTTATGTTTCAAATATAATATGACATGGTATTGTTCTGGTTATTTATATTATTCCACACTTGGTTATTGTTGTTTTAATCTATTGGTTTTTTATTTAGATAAAAGATGGTATAGTTTCCCAAAGAATCAATTACCAGACACTCGATACTTGTCAGCACCCTCTAGCCTATGGGGATGCATTCTTGAGGGAATGTGGAGAACAATCTCGGAGAAACAGTTCGTGGAACCTGAGATGGGACATCACAATGTTTTATCAGAGGAGTTTTCTTTTCTTCTTAACTTGTCTCTCTATTTTGGGGAATGTAGTTCTGAGACTAGGATGATTTTATGCTTGTTAATGAGCTCATGCATTATATAATTAAACCCCCGTATGTTGGAAAATATGACTACTTAGGGTGGGGTTATTGTGATTGTTGTTTCTTGTTATGGTTGGATATTATTTTACCTTTGGTGATGTACTTTTTGTGTGAGGTTGCATATTTTTGGATGTTTTTTAATTTTGATTAGTGGCTTAAAGAGGCAAGACACATGGGTCTTCATCCATCATTCTAGGAATGTAGGGTTGTTGTGAAATTCATTTTTCATGGAACTCATGGGAATGTAGGTTATGGTTACGTTGTTGAACATGAACTATAGTTCATTGTTTAGATATTGAAATAATGATGCAAAGTAAGAATAAATCGGTGTCTAATTAGAAAATACATTATTTAAATGAATACGATTAATTAATCAATTAATTGTTTCAATAATTAATTCTATATATTTTGATTAATTAAAGTTTGAATTAATTAATTATAATGTATGTACCATTGATAACGAAGAAATAGAACTAAGATGGTTAAGGGTAGTTATAAGGCCTCGGTGTTTACCTTGTTGAAACAAAAAGGGAAAGGACATGTTGAATCTTGTTGGGTTAGTTTCTCACATTATGTACATGTTATAAATATGAGTTATGAGACCTACGATGAGTGTTTGGATTTGTAGTGATATGCCTTGATGATGCTGGTTGAGGGAGAGTCCAAGGGGTATGGACCAGAATGAACATCAAGATAGGGAACATGAGGCACCATTGGTGCAAGATGAGGAGGAATGAGAACTGTTTCAAAATAACATTTCTCATTTCATGCAATTAATAGATATAGACCCAATGCGGGATTTGAAAAGAATGGCCATGTTTACAAGGGAGATTCAGTTGAATCACCCTCTATCTTTTACTAGAGAGTGTAGACCTGAGGGAGATGAATTCTGTATTTAGTCCATTGAGACTATACGTGACCATTTGGAGACTCTAGAAGGGAGTAGGGTCATGTTCTCTTGTTATATTCTATTGGGGATAAAAAGAACATGAGAGATATTTAGGAACAGTTTTTATAAATTAATGATATGTTATGGAAGGAAATTATAGTGACGTTCTTGGATCACTTCTATCCAAAACCATTGTGACTTGTGAAGGATTCTGATTTTATGCATCGGACCCAAGGAAGAATGTGAAAATTGGATTATGGTGAATGCTTCCCATATTTATAGTGTTCTTATCTATATTTTGAGTTTTATTATTCTTCTTTATAAAAATTATTCCAGGTCATACATAGGTGTTGAATTAAGTCCGATTTAAATATCACTATGCCAAATAAATTTTTATAAATAGTTAATCATGCACTAATTTTCGAGGTGAACCTGAAGTATTCCTCAAGTACTGGATAAGTAGTTATATCTGTATGATCAGAGGGTCTTCTTTCCAAGAGAAAAAATCTCCATTATGAGAAACTTCATCAGGATAGTGGAATGTAAGGTGAATAGTGAGGAGGAATAGTTTCACCAGATCTTACTTGTGTTATTCGTAACTAGCGTGGTTGGCAGGGACCCTATTATAAAAAATTCACTTGAACACAAGTGGAGTGATGATTTTGTGGAAATATGGGGAACCTATATAAGTTATGTAGGAAATAGTAGCAGGCTGGTGCTAAATGAGAAGCTACATTGGGTTACAATGTGGGAAGAGTTCTTCTATACCATATAGTTTTGTAATATGGAACTCTATAGAAAGAGGTGGTAATGGTAGTGGATGTGGTTATTCAGGGTATGAGCACCCATATCAAAAATGTGGGCAAATTAATTAGAAAATAAGAGATATTATATCCCAAACTTCTAGTCTGTATCTTGATGATGGGAGTGGTAGGCAAGTTGTCCTTCCACCAATATAAGAAATATTTTAGGCCATTTTCTTGAAGACTTTTCAGTGTTTCCACCGGAGAAATATGTGGAATTCACAATTGTGATCAAGACAAGGGTTGAGCCAGTATCACTTCCACCATACAGAATGGCATCAACTGAGCGTCAATAACTCAAAATAATGTTGGATGTGTTTTAGGTTAAATGGAATATCAATCCAAGTATTTAACCTGGGGGATCAACTTTTTTATGGAGAAGGTTGATGGTAATTTATGTTTGTCTGTTGATTATAAGATGTTGAATAAATTGACCTTTCATAATCTATATCCTCTTCTGTGTATCGATGATATGTTTGACTACATAAATGGGTATTTTTTGTTCTCAAATATCGATTTGAGATCGGGGTATCATCTTGTGATAGTTAAGACCTATGATATTCCAAGAAATTATTTCATAAATTGTTATAACCTTTATGAGTATGTTCTAATTCTGTTTGGATAGAAAAATGATCTAGAAGTTTTTATGGACTTGATGAATATGAGCATACATCCATACTTAGATTAGTTTGTGATGGTGTATTTTGGATGACATCTTGGTGTAGTCTAAGTCTCATGACAATCATTCCCAACATCTTGACATTATCCCTCGCACCCTGAGAGAGTATATGCTGAATGAAAATCTATCAAAATATCAGTATTGGACTGACATGGTATGCTTTCGGGGCATTTTATCTTGGTAGAAGGCATGGATGTGGACCTAGAAAAACTATAGGTAGTGATTTATTGAGAGAATCCAATGATTTTTTTGGATATCTGAAGACTATTTGGATTATTAGGTTATTACAAGAGGTTCGTCCATGAATTTTCCAGATTGGAATCACCACTTTCCAGTTTTACAAAGAAAGGGATATAGTTTGGTTGTATATAGGTATGTTATAATTATTTATAGATGTATAGGAAGAGTGGGACATCGATACCCATTTTGATCTTACCTGAGTTGGGTGAGGATTATTTTCCAGGACTACCCACCTATATACCAAGGCTCTCATGTGAATCAAGGAAATAAATTAAAAGAAAAAAGTAGTCACCTAAAATTAGTATCATAAATAATCCTTCAATAATCCACAAATCATGTTTTCATCATTTAATTACATTTCAAAAAAACAATAACCAATTGGATTTCATCAAAAAACATTGCATTATAAATAATCCACTTTGTTCAAAAGATTACAAAATTTCATGCATTCTTTTCTCTATAATTATCTACAAAAAAATTCATAACATAATCCATTTTTAGTTAAAATTTACTTTAAAGAAGCCAACACATTATTTCACTATTTATTGAAAAGTTTATCAATACACACAAAACTATTTGAAAACATTTATCGAGATACTCAAATAATTCATTGAGAGTCAATTAGAAATACATTTAAGAAAATAGAAAAAATGGTTTCAATTGGAGGGATTTATTTTATGATACCGACTAAATCAATACATGATAACATAAAACACCCTTAAAGGTAATAATATTTTGATATGGGATCCATGAAACATAGATCTCAAAAAAAATCCAATTCATAATTTCTTGAATAAAGAGATATGATGAAAAAACACATTCCTCAAAAATTTTCATATAGAAATAAATAACAAAAAAATACCCAAAAAAACTAAAAATCCATGATAGATATATACATGAAAATCAATTTGATCATTTCATAGACCATAGATCAATAATCAATAACCAAAATCTATTGTTCTAGTTATTGAGGGAAGTGAGGATCTTGACGAAAAATGATGATTTATATGAAATGATCACATGAAAATAAAAAATTAATATGAAACTTAGTTATACATTGAAAGTAATAAATGGTATAGAGGATTTATTAAAAATAATAAATTTGGGTATCCTTTATTGTTATACTATTCCAATAGAAGAATAATGAAGAAATTTAGAATTGTATTGAGTCTTAAGATCAGTATTTGAATTTATTAACTCAATGTACATGGATTGACTAAATGAATATCCAAAGAACACTCCAACCATGTAGCCCATCCCATCCTACTATAGAATCCAAACTACCTCACCAAAATATTTGATAAATTGTTAGTTTAACTATGGTCCCTCTTCTAGGACTGAAACTCATAGAGATCAGTTTCTTTAGATGACCAGGGTGATTTACATTAATCATATATAAATTGTGGAGATGGAAATAAAATATAAAACCCACAAAAATGCACCAAAACTGACCAGTGAAAATACCCGACTGAAAAATGATCCAAAAAGAGTTGTAAGTATTCCAATTAATGACTCATGATTTTATAACTCTGTCCATGATAATTTTTTCTGCCCACAAAAAGTCTTTTCAAGAAGACATGTCCAAAAACAGGTGAGGCCATTATCCCCTAATCAAATATTTCATTTCCCAAGTCTCATGATAATAAAAATAATGCCACTATAGAACCCAGATCAAGGAATATATTTTACATATAAAATATTGACATTATAATCAATAACATGAACTGAATGCTCATTCAAATTCAAAACATGTTCCCTATCATGGTCTTCCAAATTCAAAACATGACAGGGGTCAGAATGATATTTGTTGAGATAAAACATGAAAAATGGATCTGGGATCAAATTCATCTAATATGTAAAGTCCAAATGGTATGAAACATTTCTAATCCACTCCACAATATCAATATATACAACATGTCTTCATGCTAAGTTCCCATATTTTCTATGTTGTCAGTGACCCAACTGAGATGAGGATCTCAAGAAACAAATTCCCTGAATTGATAACATGAAATGATATTCACAATAATCCAAATAAGATTTATATCTATATAACTATATTTTAATCCACCAAATAATGTTATGCATATTAACTAGTATCATCTAGACCAATCTATGCCTCACTTGGAATGCTTCACCAATATTCGAACAACAAATCATAGATTTTCATGGCTAACCCTAATGGTCATCAATGAGTTCCATTATAGTGTAAAAGGATATCTATTATGATTTTACAACTAATCCAATTCCAAATTGAAATCTCATGCCCCTCCAAAGACAAGGAAACAAGCTCGAAGCATGTCTTCTCCAATCTGTTTTGCCAGTTCTATCTGGTCATTCATTGAAGGATGATATGTTTTGTTAATATTTATCTATGATACGAACACCAAATGGAATACTCTTCAAAATAGAGATGTAAATCATGGATCCCTATTAGAAAAAATAGAAAATAAAACTCTTTGTTTTGTGATAATATCCAACATATACAAATTCTAAAAATCATTACATTGGGTATTTTCATTAATGGGAATAATGTGACTCTATTTTTTCCAATTCATCAATCACTACCCAAGTCACATTTATTCCCTCAATGATTTTTCAAAAACAAAAAAATAAATTCCATCGATATCTCATCCCACTTCCATGTCAACAGAGGATGTGGATGAAGCAGTCCAAAAGGCTTGTGATTCTCAATCGTATTCATCAAACAAGCATAGAAATGAGAAAAAAATACAATGTATTTTTTCAAACATGGACACTAGAATCAATTACTAATATAATAAAATATCTTTATCATTCCTAGGTTCACCTGTCATATAGATTAATGAAAATACCCATAACACCTGTTCTCGTAAGTAACATAACAATATTTCCGTTCTGAGAGAAAATTATACCCTCTACTGATAGCAACCATTCATCGATGGTTTCCCAAGAATATATTGAATACATAGTATCTCAAAACTCATCCTCAATATACTAATCCTAGAGGATCGTATATATAATAGAGGATTTTAACTGAATAATTTCTAGAACAAACCCGGTATCATAAAGGCATACTCCCAAATGAATTTAAGTAAAGGGAGCATTGAGATTTCAATCCTATAAATATTCCATCATAACATGGTATGGTATCTTTCTATTAAGATAATCAGAAAAAAACCTTCGCATTCCTTGAGGTTCAAGAAATTGAAATGTAAAATTAATACAGACACCCTAACAATTTCCTTTGATAGAGATTCACATCATTCTATGAAAATAATTTACTTAAACTAGTTTGATTGGATTATAAAATAAATATCTACATAAAAAGGTAGTTCAAAAAACACTTAAATGAATTAATGACAACTTTGTGTTCTAGATCAGATCTGGGGTATTTCTAATCTTGAGGTTGATGTTAACATGAACTATAATCCACCACCTATTCAGCCAATGTGAGAACACTTCCAAAACATGACCATAAATCTCCAAAAAATACACTACTACAAAAACGGGCAATAACAGCGCTCAAAATGGGCTTTATCAGTGCTAAAAACGCGCTGTAAATCTCAGCACTGATATAGGGGGTAACCCTTTATAAGTGCTTCATTAGCGCTGATAAATCATACTTTTATCAGCGCTAAAAACGCGCAGATAAAAGACACTTTTATCAGCGCTTTTTTCGCGCTGATAAAAGTAGACTTTATCAGTGACTTTTTAGCGCAGATAAAACAACCTTTATCAGCGCTAAAGAGGCGCTGATAAATGGTTGTTGTATCAGCGCACTTTTAGCGCTAATAAACGTAGCCTTTATGAGTGCTTTTTTAGCGCTGATAAAGTTGTAGTTTATCAGTGCTAAAAAAGCGCTGATAAATTCCGTCTCTCCTGCTATGATAAATATGCAGAAGGACACCTGAACACCTGCCAAAAAAACACCAGCATCTCAATAAGCTAACTAAATCCAGTATACCCATACAAATAAACCAAAATTAATTTTCAAATTGCTGAACTTTTACCAAGCATGACACAAGGATCATTTCGTCTTTATAAAAATATAATTTGACCAAGTCCTACATCATCTACATCAAGACACATTGATCCTTAAGTATTAAAGCTTGATTAATCATACCTACTTCATCCAATGTTGGGGATTCTCTATGTACATCATAGGAACCACACAAAACATATAATATACCATGGTCTCCCCACTATATACATAATTATCATTGACCTTCAATATTTGTGTTTTATTTATACTCCATCATGGAAATCCACTTATGGGAGTTTTCTCATCCATTTCTCCAACCATTCTCATGGCCATCTTCTAGTTCTAATACCAAGTCTCACTCCTAGGTTACCATCATATTCAATTAACAAAGGAAAAAGGCTCTATAATAAATTGATTCCCTTGAATCACCTCTTAAAAGTACTAAAAAATACTTTAACGATTACACAGTCATGATCTACATAGAAAAATACTAAATATGGACTCCCATTTTTCACAATTCTGAATCTATGGTGAAAAATCACCCTGAATCCTCAAATGTGTAATAAGGGAATAGTACTGGACATGTACCTTGAGTAAACGGTGTATACTATAAAATATCCAGCCAATATATATACGTTAACATAACATATGTACAATAACATTCTATTCATGTACTACTACATGATTTGTGTTTTTTAAATTTACCTCCAGGTGATCGGGATTTCCCAAACATAAACCCCTACAATCAGCTTGATAGCGGTCACACCGTGCCTCGGATTGAGGCGGGGTTGAATCGTACACGTCACATAGGACCCGTGGATTGTTCTCCTAAAGGATGAAGGCAATCCGGATGCGTCTGGTCAGATTTACGTAGGTCAGTTGTTGTTTCCAATTAAAGTGGTGTCCATTTTAAACAAGAGAGCGACCCTTTGGGTGGTAGCGGTCACACCGTGCCTCGGATAGAGGCGGGGTTGACTCGTACATGTTACCAAGGACCCGTGGATCCTTCTCCTAAAGGATGAAGGCAATCCGGATGCGTCTGGTCAGATTTACGTAGGTCAGTTGTTGTTTCCAATTAAAGTGGTGTCCATTTTAAACAAGAGAGCGACCCTTTGGGTGGTAGCGGTCACACCGTGCCTCGGATTGAGGTGGGGTTGACTCGTACACGTCACCAAGGACCCGTGGATCCTTCTCCTAAATGATGAAGGCAATCCGGATGCATCTGGTCAGATTTACGTAGGTCAGTTGTTGTTTCCAATTAATGTGGTGTCCATTTTAAACAAGAGAGCGACCCTTTGGGTGGTAGCGGTCACACCATGCCTCGGATTGAGGCGGGGTTGACTCATACATGTCACCAAGGACCCGTGGATCCTTCTCCTAAAGGATGAAGGCAATCTGGATGCATCTGGTCGGATTTATGTAGGTCAGTTGTTGTTTCTTAATTAAAGTGGTGTCCATTTTAAACAAGAGAGCGACCCTTTGGGTGGTAGCGGTCACACCGTGCCTCGGATTGAGGCGGGTTTGACTCGTACACGTCACCAAGGTCCCGTGGATCGTTCTCCTAAAGGATGAAGGCAATCCGGATTCGTCTGGTCGAATTTCCGTAGGTCAGTTGTTGTTTTCAATTAAAGTGGTGTCCATTTTAAACAAGAGAGCGACCCTTTGGGTGGTAGCGGTCACACCGTGCCTCAGATTGAGTCGGGGTTGACTCGTACACGTCACCAAGGACCCGTGGATCGTTCTCATAAAGGATTAAGGCAATCCGGATGCGTCTGGTCAGATTTACGTAGGTCAGTTGTTGTTTCCAATTAAAGTGGTGTCCATTTTAAACAAGAGAGCGACCCTTTGGGTGGTAGCGGTCACACCGTGCCTCGGATTGAGGCGGGTTTGACTCGTACACATCACCAAGGACCCGTGGATCCTTCTCCTAAAGGATGAAGGCAATCCGGATGCGTCTAGTCAGATTTACGTAGGTTAGTTGTTGTTTCCAATTAAAGTGGTGTGCATTTTAAACAAGAGAGCGACTCTTTGGGTGGTAGCGGTCACATCGTGCCTCGGATTGAGGCAGGGTTGACTCGTACACGTCACCAAGGACCTGTGGATCGTTATCCTAAAGAATAAAGGCATTCCAGATGCGTCCGGTCGGATTTCTGTAGGTCAGTTGTTGTTTCCAATTAAAGTGGTGTCCATTTTAAACAAGAGAGCGACCCTTTGGGTGGTAGCGGTCACACCGTGCCTCGGATGGAGGCGAAGTTGACTCGTACATGTCACCAAGGACCTGTGGATCGTTCTCCTAAAGGATGAAGGCAATCCGGATGTGTCTGGTCGGATTTCCGTAGGTCAGTTGTTGTTTTCAATTAAAGTGGTGTCCATTTTAAACAAGAGAGGGACCCTTTGGGTGGTAGCGGTCACACCGTGCCTCGGATTGAGGCGGAGTTGACTCGTACACGTCACCAAGGACACTTGGATCGTTCTCCTAAAGGATGAAGGCAATCCGGATGCATCTGGTCGGATTTCCGTAGGTCAGTTGTTTTTTTCAATTAAAGTGGTGTCCATTTTAAACAATAGAGCGACCATTTTAGTGGTTCAACATTCTTGCATGTTACTGGTGCATATCATCTGTTAAAATGGAAAAATGACTCATTGGAGAAAGAATGTTTTATTTAATAACAATTACAATTTTTCTACGAACATTTTCATACAACAATATTTCATCTTCTGATCCCCTTAACCCCTCTCAAAAATGACCACCAATTGTACATGTCCCCAAGTCAGATCTTCATTGTATTTGTGTACAATCAGTCATCAGGTATGCAGCCCACTCGTTTCTGAACACATCTATATCGTCTTGTGAGTATGAGGCTTTTCGGCAGTCATAGTAGTACTGAAAAATAAAAAAATAAAGAATTAATAAATAACTTAAACGAACTAGTAGTTGTTTTTGAAAATACCTCTTTAGGGATGCTATTTTGCTGATGAAAAACGATCTCTTTCATAAATTTACAAACATAATAACCGCAATCATTATCGTTTGTTTGTTTTGGACACTGCAAAAAAATTGATCATTAGGAGAATAAATAACTTCTGTTGAGATGTGTTTGGATAGTGAAATTTTATTATATATACCCTGATATTTGGCCAGACGTAGTACTTGCTCGCCTCCCTATGCTTAACCCCTGTCCTCATTCCTATTTTTAGATGATATTGACACACTGCCCTATCATAACAGAATCCTTAGTAAATGATAATAAAAATTATATTACTTGATGTTTATACCTAAAACGTATGATGTAGTGTCTTACAGATTCACAAACTCCATCATGTATGGTCGGTTTGATGGATATCCTAGCTTTGAATCCAGAAAATAAATCTTCGGAGTATCCAAGTTCACCGCAATTAGCAACCAATGTTGCCTAAAAACACAAAAAGGAATAAGTAATAAAAAAAGTGAAAATATAATTGATATGCTTTAATCGTAGAGTATTACCCCTGCATGGTTGGTATTAGGAAAAGTCTGTCATCTGTAATCTTGCGTTCAAATGTTTTCAGCAAGTCGTTCACTATTACATCCCTTTTTGATGACTCTATTTTTGTTTGGTGTGTTGATGTGATATGAGGACTAACCAGTCCAAATCTTGGCTCATGGGAAAATCCCTTCAACTGTTTTTCATAAATGCGTCTGTCAACAATATAAAATACATTTAGTCATAATTTTTACATTAGATCAGCTTTTAGAAAATCAATTCATGGAAATATACCTCATATATACATTTACAACAGTGACACCTAACCAACCGTTTTCAAGGATTTCATTTACATTTTCAGAAGCAACGAAATCTTGACTTTCCTCTCCGTATATATTATCTTCAAAAATCAATATATGACTATTACCATCTTTTAGCTTCGTATCCACATGAGTCTTCAATGCTAGTAAATGTGGATAGAGAACAGGTGGTGTTATTGTGCTTTCAGTAGCTCCTTGGGATCGATTGGTCGATCCTTTAGATGGTTTCGAGCCGATGTTAGTCACCCCCTTTCCTTTCTCCGTCTATAACAACAATCATTGATTCAAACACTCTTTTTATTAATTGTTAAGGATTTAGCTTGAAAATAGAAGGAAATAAATACTGCTTTGTCTGCATGTACTCTTACAAGTTGTGCCAGCCATGCAATGAATGTCCCAATAGCCTTTTCAACCGTATGAATATCATCGTCATCAAGTGGAATAGGTAGAATTGCATTTGGATCATGATCTACAGTAATCGTCACTTTCAGATGATCTTTTGAAAGTGGTCTATTATGCAGTGTGGCATCTGGGATATTTAACATTGTAGTCCTCGCTACAAGGTGATAGGTGGGTGTTGACAGATATAAATACAATCATTATCACCCTGTAGAAGATCAGTACAGATAAATTATCAGTGTTTGTCTGATTCATATTTCATGGGAACCGTTATTAGAATATTGATTACCACGGCTAAGACATTTTTTTAGGTGAATGGGTCGCCTCAAAGCTGGTGGGGGTGGGGTAGGATGTTCATGCGGTGGTTGTTCCTGAGTTGTGTCCTCCCTTTGCTTCCCACCCATAAAAGTTGCTAGCAACTCTCCTTGCCATTGCAATTGTTCTTCAAGGGTTGCTATTTTTTTGCTCATTTGTTCCAAATTTTTCTCTGTATCATGCATTTTTTTCTTCTTCTCAAAATATACTCGGGGTGTCACCCCAAACCCTGCACCTCTGACATGACCGTATTTTTCTGGCTGCTTCAAATCCGTCGATAATAGGTCTGTATAAGCTACAAGAGTAGCTGATTCATGTGACTGTCAGATATAGGAAAAAAACTAATTATTTTTATGTAATAGAAATTTTAAACAAATCTTTTTATCATCGTGTCATACTTACACATATTTCCCACACTTTTTGTGTGTTCTCATCTATTAACTTCCCTTCTTTGTTCAGACGTGCCTCCTTCCATAGCACATGACGTATGATAGAAGTGCATTTGGTTTTAGATTCATCAATCTACATATAAACATAGAAAGATAATTATGATGTTGTTTATTGGCACCTAACAATATTACTGTAAATTTACAATACGTACCATTTTCTTTTCTAATCAAGCATACCCCATCGTTGCTTTACGATAGGGGTATGTTGGATTTGATGCACGTTCCTTATTTTCAGTACAGAGTTTCTATTTCATAAATGAAATATTGACAATCAAAGTGATGAATACAGGTCTCCTCAAACAACGTATTATCACTCACAATGTACCTGAAACTTCTCATCCCCACGACGGCCAATAAATGCATCCCATGCTTCTTGGGATATCAGGTGCGCATAGACAATGGGTAGGTGCGGGTTTATTTTACCTTTAGAATCATTTAGGTGATATCTTGTAAAAATAGTACGAAAACCTCGATGAATCTTTCCTGCAAGCCTTAGTACATAATCCTTGTGTGAGTCGTCTACTATAAATGTACTCTGCAAGAGATTGAGAAGAGTAAGACATTGTTTCATCATTTTATTTGCTAGTTAATTAAAGAAATAAATTCATAATGTTACCGTAATTTCCTCCCAGATCACAGCCTTCAACCCGGACACAACATGGTGCCATGAATCTATGTCAATCGGCACGCGTTGCCGAGTGACAACTCCAATGTAACTGCTAAACATAGCCTTGTTGGGATTCACATGTTGGCCTCGTGCATTCCATATGACTTCAAATTTGATGCTTTTGCTTTTCGCCTTAAAACTTTTGGCTAACACTATCAAACTACGACGCACCTGTGATTTCTGCGACGCCGGTCCTTCATTCCCGACCATTTCATCGATATCAACATCATCTATATATTCATCTACTATGATATCAACGGCATGTGCTGATGGTTGTTGGACCTCAACACTAAGAGAATGAGCCGCAACAGCAAGAGCAGCAGCAGGAGACATGGGAGCACCAGGAGCCGTAGTAGTAAGAGCAGCAGCAGGAGCAGTAGGAGCACCAGGAGCCACAGAAGGAGGAGGAGTAGGAGCCACAACAGTAGGAGCAGCAGGAGCCAAATCAGGAGCAACAATAGCATCAGTATGAGCTGCAGGAGCAGCAGGAGCAGCAGCAGCCGCAGCAGCAGCTGCTTGAGAGACTTGTTCAGTCTCAAGGTTAGGAGCACCAGAATGTGCAGAAGTCATTATCTGCAAAAGTGGTTGAACAGTTCATTCAAATTACATAAATTCTGTAATGATAAGATAATAACATGATATAACAAGATCTATATTACAATCAAAATATAACCTGTTTACTGAACTCTTTTTCTTTTTTTCAAAGGTTGAAGAGATTTGACACCTCTATCGACAATCCAAATCCCTTCATTGTGGTCTCCTCTAACATACAAAACATCATCTGCATTGGGACCGCTCTGAATTGATTGTGACGTACCACTAAAAGGATCTCCCTCAACTGAATTTTCATCGGAACCCTCATTAGTTTTGGACGATAACAGAACAATCGACCACTTTCGGTTTGCGGGATCTAGAACATAAAAAACTTGTACCGCTTGTGATGCCATTATAAACTGTTCGTCTTTGTAACCTTCTTTACTAAAATCAACTTTCACAAATCCCCATTCATCTATTTTAACACCACTATTGTTATCAATCCATTTGCATTGAAAAATTGGCAATTGAAATGTCGTATAATCCAACTCCCATATTAGTTTGATAATGCCAAAGTCTGACATATTTGCATAAATTGGATTTCTATCCTTACTACCAGAAACATGCATCGCTTCAGCCACTAGTGTAACTCCACTATTTTTCATGGTACTCTCTTCATCATGTTCATCCGTATAGAATGTATAACCATTAACTACATACCCACTGTAAGATTATACATACACACTTGGTCCAGCGGCTAGCCATCGAAGTCATTCTGAAATTGAATTCGGATTTTCATCCAACTGCTTAAAAATATGGTCCTACAACCATCCTATAAACTGGTGATTATGTGTATCTGCTAACCATTTTTCAGCCCTCGATGGATTCAACTGCCTAATAATTTCTTTGTGAGTTTCAATATATGGAGCAACCTCCCAACTGTTATGCAAAAGATAAAGATGAGCCTGCTCCCGATCTGTAATACTGATTGTTACAACTTCTCTTCCAGAAATTCCCCCACCCTCAATGCGTCCAGTGTGACGAGATTTCGGGAGACCAATGCTTTCCACATCAGATAGGTATTCAATACAAAATTCAATGGCTTCCTCAAAAATATATCGCTCCACTATACAACCCTCTGGCGGACTTCGATTTTTGACATATCCTTTCAAAATCTTCATATACCGTTCAACAGGATACATCCATCTATAGTGCACAGGACCACAAAGTCGAATCTCTCTCACCAAGTGAATCATCAAATGAACCATCATATCAAAGAATTTTTGCGGGAAGAACATTTCTAATTCACATAATATGATGACAATTTCTTTTTCCATAGCTGGCAATTTCCCCGGGTCTAAATCTTTGCTACATATAGCTTTGAAAAAGAAACAAAGTTTGGTTAACGTATGACGAACATTCTTGGGTAAAATGCAATGTAAAGCTATATGAATTAGATATTGCATCAAAACATGGAAATCATGTGATTTCAAACCTTTTAAATTCAAATAATTCATTGACACAATGTTCTTGATATTTGATTAGTACCCCTCTGGAACCTTTACATCATTAAAGAAGTTGCAAAACTGATATCTCTCTGCCCTAGAAAGAGTATAAGCAGCTGGAGGACGAAACATTCGATTTTCACCTTTCACAGGAGCCAACTCTTCTCGTATTCCCATGTCAACCATGTCCAACCATGCCTTAATTCCATCTTTTGTTTTGCCAGGGGCCTTTAGCAACGTTCCAAAAACACTATCACATACATTTTTTTCCACATGCATCACTTCAAGAAAATGTCTGACGTACAAAAAATTCCAGTATGGTAATTCAAAAAAAAAACTGATCTCTTTTTCCAACCGATTTTCGTAAGGTTTTTCGAAAATGGTTTACCAAAAACAGTGTTCATATCGTTTACTTTCTCAAACAGCTGATCACCTGTTATTGGAGACGGTGTTGTGCGTTTTTCTGAACTTCCATTGAATGATGTCGTCCAAGATCGGTACTTATGCCGATGAGTTTGAAATCTACTATGTCCTAGAAACACAGATTTCGATGAATGTTTCAACCTAATTGATTCTGTATCTTCTTCGCACACGGGACACCCTTGAGTTCCTTTAATGCTATAGCCTGAAAAATTTCCATAAGCAGGGAAATCATTTATTGTCCCATACAACATCGCTCTCAATGTGAAGTATTCACTTTTATAAGAATCATACAACATTACACATGTGTGCCACAATAACTTCAAAACCTCGATCAAAGGAGTCAGATAAACATCAATATCGTTACCTGGTTGTTTTGGTCCTGATATAAGCATAGATAACATGATGAATTTTCTCTTCATGCATAACCAGGGTGGCAAGTTATAATTTAGCAACATAACAGGCCATGTACTATGAGTGCTGGTTTGAAAACCAAAATGATTCACTCCATCTATAGATAACGCAAGACGAAGGTTTCTCGACTCTTTTCCAAATTCAGGATACTCATGATCAATTTTCTTCCATTGAGGAGAGTCGGCCAGATGACGTAATAACACATCTTTATTTCTTTTATCTGTATGCCACGACAATTGTCTTGCAGTTTCTTCACTTCCATATAAACACCTAAACCTTGGAATGATTGCATAGTACCATACAACTTTCGTAGGATTGGATTTATCTTTCTTGTATCGAGAAGAACCACACATTGGGCATTCTGTAAGTGATTTTTTCTCCTTTAGAAACAATATACAGTCTTTCGGGCAGGCATGTATTCTTTCAGAAATCATTCCCATCGAGCGTAGCATTCTTCTAGCTTCATATGTCCGGCTTGGGAGCTCATTATCTTCCGGGAGCATGTCATTCATGAGAGCAAGTAGTTCCGTAAAACTGACATCACTCCATCCATTGCCTTCTTTCAATTTATACAACTTCAGTACAACTGACAATGTTGTATACTTAGTGCAAGCAGCATACAATGGCGTCTTTGCACAACTCTTTAACTTCTCAAACAATTTTGGGCAATCACGGGGTTCATCTTGAATTGTCTTTGTCATTTCCTCAATACGATCTTCATCATCATTGACATCTGTAATCACATCCTCCATACGGTCTTTTTCATTATCTATATTTGTATTCATATCTGACGATCCATAAAACACAGTTTTATCCCAGCTAGTAGCTACATTTGCTTTTTCTCCGTGTTTATTCCAACATTTATAACTCCGATCTATTCCATGACATATCAAATGTTCTTCCAACTCCTCTGGAGTAATTAGTCTAGAATAACAACAACGTAAACACGGACAAAGGATTTTAGGAGGATCCTTTGTGTGATCCTTTGCAAACTTGATGAACTCTTTCACTCCATTCTCATACTCTATTGTTAAACGATTAGAATCCATCCAATCTTTATTCATCTTCATCCTATTTGAATCTCAAATATTAGTATTTATGGTTCAAGTACACAAAAGAAGACTTCCAAATACAGTAGAAGGGAACCACTTCGTTATAAGGAGATCAAGTAGTCTAACCTATAATCAAGATTCATAAAAAAGAATATTAAATTCACTAAAAAGATGATTATCTATCACTCTATAAGGAGGATATAACAGGAGATAGAGGATTTCCAATCGATGATAGATACCTTTATCAGAGAGAAAACAAACGCATCCACTAGAGCTTCTATCTGATTTGTATAGGCACTCAGGATACAAAAACTATATTTACAATGCATGTGAGATAAAGAACGAATAATTAAAATAAATAATCCATTATAGAATTTAAAATTCATTATCATCTCTATTATGATTTGTATAAGCACTCAGGATTCATTCTAGTAGTGGTACAGGTTCCCCCATTAATCATGAGTGATAGGGGGAATAGTAGTTTTTGGATTACCTTTATTGTTTTATATAATTTATGAAGAAATGACAAGGGTTGGAAGTGCCGAGTGTGTTTGACTTGAAAATAGAGGTTCAGTTGCAACACCCTCTGATGTTTTCTGGAGAGGGTGGACCCAAGGTAGATAAGTTCTAAATTTAGTTCATCTAGAATATTCTAGATAACTTTTCTACTCCTTAGTAGAATAGGGTAGAGTTGGTAGCGTATATGATATGGGGGCCAACAATGATCTACTGTGATATTTAGTCTTGTGATGAGCATATGGAGGGAATGACTTGGAAGAAAATCTTGGATATGTTCATGGAGCACTTTTAACCTACGACATTGAGGAAATGAAAATATGAATATTTAATATGTTTGACATAATTATGTTTGATAATGATAGATTATGTTAGATTCTTCACATACCAGTAATGTTTTTATCTAATGTTAACAGGAGATAAAGTATCTATGAAAAAAATTTAGGATGGACTTAGATGTGAGATTAAGTCCCAGGTAAATATATTTTTTATGAGGTTTGTTGAGGTGGTGGATCAGGTTCTCATTTCCAAGGGGAACCTAAAGGAGACTTGTAGTGGTGGTAGGGCGGTTTCAATTGAATGATCTAGTGGTACATATTATGATAGTAGGATTCACCATTATGATATCTTCCACTAGGGTGGTGGTGGATACAGTATCTATGTGGGAGGATTTTTCTCTTAGAGAGGCTTTTAGTCATCTTCAATCAATGAGGTAGGTCTGGTCACATGTTAGGCCTATGAGTTTGACCACTAGTGAAGTGTCAATCATGTATCGTGATGGTTCATATATATAGGTTCTACATGAACACTTGTAATATGGGTAGTGATGGATGATCTATATTGGTACAGAGCACCGAATAGGGGAACCTAAAGAAGACTTGTAATAGGGGATCCTCTCATTATTTTATATCATATCTCTTGGTAAATGGTCTCTGTTTTGTGTTAGAGTACTTTTGTGGGATCATGTTGGTCAACACACCATTGGGGGTGTGATTAGAAGGCATCTGTCTTCGTAAGGGATGTTCCCTCATGGTTTGTGAGTATTGTTTCATTTTGGATTTATACATGCTTGATATGATATGTATTGAGTAGATAGTGATGATGTAATTTTTGGTATTTAATCAATATCACATTGATTTTTACCGTAGATGAGTGACCGTCATGCCTCATAAGGGTAGAGCCCATGTCTTTTATGGAGAATGGGATATCTTGGTAGACCATGTAGGACCAGTTCTTCCACAACTAGGTGAGAACATAGACCAGTTTACGAATATTTTTCTTGATGATAATGGATTGAAACAAGAAATATTTCCCCCAGTAGTAGACTGGTTCTAGGATGTGTTTCATGAGAATTGATCAGGGCTACCACCTAATAGAGACTTTGAGTTCATGATTGAGCTGATGCGTGGAGTTGAGCCATTTTATATAACGCCTTTCAGAATGAAACAAGAATAGATTCAGGAACATAAAACTCAATGAGAGGAGTTAGATTATGAAGGGTGCATCTGCTCGAGTATGTCACCTTGGGGATCTCATGTTTTATTTTCCAAGAAGGATGACAGAACATTAAATATGTGTTTCTATTAATAGAATATGAATCAGATGAAAATTAAGAACAGATATCCACTTCTTTGTATTTTTGATCTATTTGACCAGCTGAGGGGTTCCATATTATTCTCTAAGATTGATCAAAGGTTTGTTTATCATCATTTGAGGTTGAGAAATTCTGATATACTATAAACTAATTTTGAAATCATGTATAGTTTTTATGAATTCTTCATAATAAAATTTGTGTTGACGAATTCCCCATGGCATTTATTCTCTTGATGAGTTGAATATTTCACTTGTACCTAGACCAGATTGTAGTTGTTTTATGGATGACATATTGGTGTAATACCAAAATAATGATGATCATTCCCAACATCTGGACATCATCATGAGTACACTTAGAGATAATCAGCTATACACAATCTATCTATATGAAAACATATACATCTTCTTCATAGATTGTTACCTTAAGGCGGCGGCCGAGGGCGTTGCGGGTTGTGGAAGGCAGCCGCGGAGGGCGACCGAGGGCGGCCGAGTGAGGCGGAGGGCGGCGGAGGCGGCGGAGGGCGGCCGAGGGCGGCGGAGGGCGGCGGAGGGTGGCGGAGGGTGGCCGAGGGCGGCAGAGAACGACGGTCGAGGGCGTTGCGGGCAGCCGAGGGCGGCAGGCGGTGGAGGTCGGCCGAGGGTGTTGCGGGCGGCGGAGGACGGCGAGTGCACCGAGGGCGGTCAGCTCCGGCGAAGCGAACACAACAGCGGTATTCGGGAGAAGTGTAGAAGGGTTTACAGTTCCGTGAGGGCTTTAGCTGCGATAAAACGAGGGCACTGTGCGACCGACTTTATAAAAAAGTCGACTAAGGTTTTATCAGCGCTAGAAAAGCGCTGATAAAGGCTACCTTTATCAGCGCTAAAATTATAGCACTGATAAAATCTAGCTTTATCAGCGCTTTTCTAGTGCTGATAATATTATGATTTATCAGCGCTAGAAAAGCGCTGATAAAGATTCCCCGTATCAGTGCTAAAATTTTAGCGCGATACAGAGTCTCTTTATCAGCGCTTTTTTAGCTCTGATAAAGATAATTTTTATCAGCGCTTTTTGAGCGCTGATAAAGGATACCCTATATCAGCACTGAAATTTGAGCGCTGATAGAGGTGTTCTGTATCAGCGCTTTTTTAGCGCTTATATAGGCGAACCCTTATCAGCGCTTTTTGAGCGCTGATACAGGTCAAATTTATCAGCGCTTTTCTAGCGCTGATAAATATTACTATTATAAGCGCTAAGAAAGTGCTGATAAACATTAGCTTTTTCAGCGCTGTAATTTTAGCACTGATATAGGGTATCCTTTATCAGCGGTTTTGCTTAGCGTTGTTATAAGGGCGCGCTTCCCTAGCACGTTTTTGTAGTAGTGATACCACATAGCATTTTTAAACCACTATAACTGTTAATAAAGATCTAATGTCAACATATTAATTAATCATCATTGGATATATGATATTTATAATCCCCATAAAACTTCACTCTCTTCTACGTGAATGTAGTCAATGGAGCATCCATGTTGAAAAATCATTCAAATAAAAATGATAACACATTGTTAAGACTAAGAAGCACTATATACCCAATAAATTACATGATTCAACCTTGGAAATTACAATTTTATCCTTCTAGGATCCACAAAGATACACTGTGTCACGACCCGCCCTCGGGGCCCGTGCCGTGACTACCCCAAGCCCGCCTTCCATAGGTCAGGGGCTGGCGACTATCACCAAGGCGTAAATCCCGATAACTGGGAAGGCATTGCCTTTATAAATGTAAACAAAAAGAACCACAGAGCACAAGCGGAAGTAAAACACTAAGTACAAAAGAAAGTGCTGAAAAGTAAATGGGCCAGAATACAAACCCAAACTGAAAGTAAAGTACAACTCGAAAGGGAAAACAGCAACTGAAAAGTAAAAGCTGCTACTCCGAGCTGTCCACTGGAAATCCCACCTGAAGGGTGGGTACAGATAGCTCCTCTGCTCCACGGGTCCCGCCGTCCGCTCCGAGCACGTCTCGCCTAGTGGTCCACCTCCGGGTTCCGCCTCGTCGTCACATCCACCTCTGGGTACCATCTCTTCGTATAGTCCACCTCCAGGTACTGTCCAGTCCTCGAACACTCGGCTTCTGTCAGCACTGCCCGTCGTCTGCAACCAACACAACGAGGTGCGGGCATAGCCCATGCAGGGGTGAGTATAACGATACTCAGTAGAGACCCCGAGACCCTCAAGGTCTCACTAATCCAACAAGGATAACCACAAAGAAGATCTCAACAAATAACCTCTACTTAGGTATATTCCCATACATATACCTAAGTTATCAAGTAACCCATCTCAATCATGAGGAAACACAAGGATTGTGAAATCAACGGATAACCACTACCCGGGTATATGCCCATACATATACCAGAGTTAGCAAGTGACCCATCTCAATCATGAGGTAAACACAAGGTCAAAAGTCTCAGCTCAAACCAGGATTTTCATTATCGAAACTGTAACTGCTGAAGAGCTCCGTCTCTAGAGTGTACAGTGGTCATGTCACGACTCCGAGGTACTGCTCACTAACCTAAGACTGCTGAGGTACTCCTCCTGTCGAGTACTACGGGTTTGCGGCCAACTACCTGGCGCTCCGTCCGCTGAGAGTCTGTCGCCAAATACCAGGCGCTCACCCAGATAGCCTACTGAGGTACTCCTCCTGACGAGTACCGCGGGTTTGCTGCCAACTACTAGGCGCTCCGTCCGCCGTGGGTCTGCCGCCAAATACCGGGCGCTCCGTCCACTGGGCTAGTCGACTCACTCCAAGTCGAGTCGGTCAAGCAGTCGTCAGGTCTCAGCCGGCTACACGGTCTCCGTACTCCGTACGCTCGTCTCCAGTATCGCGGGTCTGCCGCTACAACCAAGCGCACTACCTCTATCGAGTAAAAAAGAAGGTTCAGCTCACACAGGTAAACATCTTCGGATGACGGTGAATATGATCACTGATCCATCTAAGTCGTTGGACCCACGAAGGATCGATAGGTACTAACCCCCGCAATGACTCTCACAGGATCGTAGCACTAATCCACGTAGGATCGCTGAGTGCTGTAGTCGTCGTCGTCGAATCCACACAGGATCTCCGTACTATCGTCGTCGCAGTCACAGTAGCAGTAGTAGCAGAAGTAGCAGTCGCAGCCAGCACTAGGGTTCCCGCACACAGCAAGCTCGTTCGGAGGGTCCGCTCCACGAGCCGAGAGGCTGATACATCAACTGTCACGAAGACCAGAGTTGATGTATCCAAAAGTTCCGTATCGTCAACAGGAACTCAACGCAACAAACGGCGCGTCGATCGGACGCCCGGTCTGAGAGTTATAGGCATTTTCGTCTCCGGGGCCCGGTTGGTTTTTAAGGCAAAACCAACCCGACCGTACTCCACCTGCGTCCAAACCTCGGGCGGAGTATGCCAAAAGATCCGTCTCACTAAGAGGAAGCCAACGCGACTGACGGCGCGTCAATCGGACGTTCGTAGCTCAAGATATGAGTGTTTCCGCTCCGAAGGCCCGGTTGGTTTCGTGAACGAACCAACCCGGCCGAACACAAAGTAAACCTAAACCTTGAGTGCGATATACCGAAACGACCGTCTCGATCCAAGGATCGCGTTGCCGCAGACGGTTCGTCATTCGGAGGTCCGAGGCTCAAGATATGGCCAAAAGACCGGAACTGGTTCGAAACGGGGGGGTCCGGGTCAGGGCCGACCCGGCCCGACCCCCCACCCCCTGGGCGGCCCAGCCGGCGGCGGCCGGCGGCGCGGCGGCGCGGGGGCCGCGGCGGATTGTCGCCGCGGGGTGGCCGAACGCGGGGGGCAAAGCCCCCGCTGATTGAAGGCGGCGCGGCCTTTGTGCCGCGCCTTTGCAAACAAACAGCCCCCACGTGGGGGCCGGCTTGAAAAAAAAAAAGAAACCGGGGGGCTGCTGCCCCCCCTTCATGGAACCGCCCCCCTCTTAAGAGGGGGGTTTTATACGCTGGCCGGGGGATTAATTCCCCCGGTTTAACGTCATCCGGCCGGCCAGCTGGGCGGCCGGTTTTCTCCAACGGGACAGGAAATTCCGGTCCCCTCTTCGGCTTCCGACGCCGGCGGCCCGGCCGCCGGTCTTCTCATCCCGCCACGGCCCGGAACCGGCCGCGGTCTCCTCGTCCCGCCGCGGCCCGGAACCGGCCGCGGTGTTCGTCGTCCGGCGCGTTGCGACGGCACCGCGCCCCTTCGCCGCGCATTTGATTCCTTTCAACGCGGCGCGACGGCGACGCGTTCTTGAAGATTCTTCCTCGGCGTGGCGCGACGGCGCCACGCAAAAATAATTGCACGATTATCCGCGTGGTGCGACGGCACCACGCCACTTTGCTTCCACCCGCAAGAATAAACAACAAGAACGATGGAGGGGTTCGGCCGTGTTCATGCGGTCCGGCCCCCTCACGTTAAGCAATAACGCAACTTAAAATAATCCAAAGCCACACGTTGGACTTGCTAAAATCACGATCAAGAATAAAATTAATTAAACCAAAAAGAAATCAACAACCCCTACCTCGGGTATAAGGTTCGAAGATTTGTTTACGTTCCGCGGAAGACGACGCCGTGGAGGTCGGGCGTCGCGGTCGTCGTTCGTCAAATCCGTTGACGAAGGGATGCGTCCGATGCGATACGTCGTTGGCGAAACTTCTCAAGTCGACGAAGGAAAACCGAGGAGGAAGCGGTGTCTCCCTTTCTTTGACGTGGAGAGAAGATAGAATGGCGTGTCGGTGTTCTTCGCGTTCTTCAAGGAGGAAGATGAAGTTCTTCAAAGTGTAGAACTCTTCTTCTATCAAATCTCCACACAACACCGCAACTCCCAAAATAAAATAAGCTACACCTTATTTTATTTTTACCTTGCCAACCTTTCAAAATTCAAAAGTTGAATTCATTACATTAATTAAAATCTAGAGTTGTCAAAAAATTAAATGAAGAGATAAGTTGGAAAAAATTAATGTAGGGGAGAGCCACATAATTTAAGAGGGGGTTTAGAGGGGTTAGGGAATTTGAAAAGGTGGGGGCTCGTGTGGGCCCCACCTCCCTCATAACCACACATGGGAAGTTGGGTGGTTGTGGGCCCCACCAACAACATCCCATGAGAGAGTCTAACCACCACGAATAAAATAAAATTCACACACAATTTTATTTTACTTATCTTTTAATCCCCAAAACTAACATTCAACCCGCAACAAATGTAACTTCTGAAAAGGACTCTTTAAGCGAAAATCGGTGCTGCGAGTTCATCAGTGCCCTCGGATTTCGATTCCGAGCACCGGTTCAAAAGTTAGAAAAACCCGCTCGTTCGTTCACTGAACGTACCTGAGCCAAACTTCGGAAATTGATTCTGGGCACTTCGGGCCTCGGAATCAGGTGCCTTCTGAAACCGTCCTCTTGTAAAATTCTAAAGAAAATTAAGAAAAAAATTTCCTTGAATTTTACGGGTCTTTACATTACTCCCACCTCAGGGCTTTACGTTCCCGTAAAGTTACATCAAAAACTAGGGAAACAAATGAGGGTACTGAGCACGCATCTGAGCCT
Organism: Viscum album; assembly: GCA_963277665.1. Classification (NCBI taxonomy): domain Eukaryota; kingdom Viridiplantae; phylum Streptophyta; class Magnoliopsida; order Santalales; family Viscaceae; genus Viscum; species Viscum album. The sequence goes on from CAUJRU010001860.1 coordinate 103,050, forward strand.
CCCGCTCCCATGTGCTCTCCTGGAGATTCCCGTGCTGCCATCTAATGCGCACAAGAGGAATCGATCGCCCACGCAGGACCCGCTCCTGTCGATCCTCTATCTCCACCGGGACCTCCGTAAAAGTCTCCCCATCGTCAACGTCAAGCTCCCCATGAACAATGATGTGTGTCGGGTCGTGCACGTATCTCCTCAGCTGGGATACGTGGAAGACGTCGTGCACCCGGTGCAACTGAGGTGGTAGAGCCAGGCGATAAGCCACCTCGCCAACCTTGCTGAGGACCTGGAAGGGTCCGATGAAGCGCGGAGATAACTTGCCGCCTCGGCCAAATCTCCGAATACCCCGTCGAGGTGAGACCTGCAAGAAGACGTGGTCGCCATCCTCGAACTCCAGTGGCCTCCGCCTCCTGTCAGCGTATGACTTCTGCCGGCTCTGAGCTGTCCTCATCCGCTCCTGGATGACCTGGACCTTCTCTGTCGTGGCCTGGACCATCACAGGTCCCACAAGTGCTGCATGATTTCTTCTTTGCCGAAAAGAGAAATCTGGTCTCATCCCCTGGATGAACCACATTCTTTGCCTAAAACAGTCAATCCTAACATGGATGATACTAATCCATACCAAGGATGACGTCGTAAGGCCTCGACGCTACTACTAAGAGATTCAACCGTTACTCTCGCCTCCAAGGGTTGAGTCACACTGTCAGCATCAGTGTGTGGTAACTGGGTCTCCTCAAGTAGATGTCTCACAAGTGAGGGTCAAGTCAACAGCCAAAACTGGAACCTCTTAGTAACATCACGAAAGAGGACATGAACGAAAATATCACAAAGGTATGCGTCTTTTATTATTGCAGCTCATAATACAAGACTCTACACAAAAGCAACAAGGAACCAGAAGTACAAAGGATGTTATCCACTAGTTCTGCTCCTGTCCATCGGCTCCCAGAGCTCCATGATCGAAGGCCTCGGCTGCCTGATGCTGAGCTCTCCCCTGCGGTCGGGTGGACCTCCTGGTGGTTGTGGTGGAAGAGCCTCAAAGCGTCGCCCACCACCGGCTGCTCGTCCAGCTCCTCTGCCTTGTCCGCCTCCTCCCTGTGGACCACCACGGTCGAACCTCTGCCTCTGCCTGGGAGGTTCTTCACTTAACTGCTGATCATCAGCATGGCGGGTCGGACAGTCACGAGCCATGTGACCAATCCCGCCACAGGAGTAACACTGCCCACTCTCAGCATGCCTGGCTCTGACTCCACCCCGGCTTCCCCGCACAACTGAGCCTGTGTCGTGCAGTCGGCCACTGGTAGGTCTGGTCTGCCTGGAACTCTGATTCATCTGTCGGCTACCTGCTACCGAAGACTCCGCTACGTGCCGCCCCGCGGTGGGTCTCTGTGCTGGTGTAGACTCAGCAAGGAAGCTCTCGATCAGAAGGGCCCGCTCCAGTACTCCTGTCTGAGTCGGTATGCTGAGGGAGATCAGCGATGCCCTGATCTCGTGTCTCAAACCCTGCTCGAAGGTCCGGGCCCGGAAGAAGGGGTCCCGTACCATGTCTGTCGAGTACCGAGAAAGGTCGGTGAACCTCGCCGCGTACTGAGTGACCGTCATGTTGCCCTGCCGCAGCTGTAGAAGCTCCTGGATACGCACCGCACGAAGGGTGGCTGGGACGAACTCCGAGCGGAAGATGCTCTCAAAGTCCGTCCAAAGTAGAGATGCCTCATCGTGCACCTGGAGCATCAAGCTCCACCATCGTCCTGCTGCTGCGTGTAGTAGGATCGCAGCGAGGATCACCATGAGGTCTGCTGGTGTCCTCACTAGCCTAAACACTCGAACCACTGCCTCCAGCCAATCCTCTGCTGCCTGGGGATCCGTCTCCCCGCGAAACCTGGGCGGTCGCTGGCACTGAAACTCATGCAGTGCGCTGAGGCGACGTGCATCGTCAGCGGCTGTTGCTGGAAGCATCGGGGGCTCGGCGGGTAGAGCTACCGCCGGTGCCACTGCTGACAAAGGGCCCTGTACCGAGGCCTCGTCGCTTGGTGGGTTGTCGTCACGCTCGACTCTCGGAACCCTAGCTGGCTGCCGTCGTGGGGCCATCCTGAAAGGAGACAGGTGCGCCACGGTCAAACAGTATACCTGGTGAGCTGACACAAAGAAATCACAAAGAAAACTTTGAAACACACACGCAATCAATGTTTTCGTGCATTAAGTCGGAAATCAGAAGTCAGGGTCCTGGTGTATGGATACGTCGGCCGCCGCACCAACACTGGACTCCCTGGACTGATAACCACACTCAATACGCTAAACATTATTTCTTCACATAGAAAAGATCAGAGTTCGCGGTAGAACCTAACTCCTCTGATACCAATTTGTCACGACCCGCCCTCGGGGCCCGTGCCGTGACTACCCCAAGCCCGCCTTCCATAGGCCAGGGGCTGGCGACTAGCACCAAGGCATAAATCCCGATAACTGGGAAGGCATTGCCTTTATAAATGTAAACAAAAAGAACCACAGAGCACAAGCGGAAGTAAAACACTAAGTACAAAAGAAAGTGCTGAAAAGTAAATGGGCCAGAATACAAACCCAAACTGAAAGTAAAGTACAACTCGAAAGGGAAAACATCAACTGAAAAGTAAAAGCTGCTACTCCGAGCTGTCCACTGGAAATCCCACCTGAAGGGTGGGTACAGATAGCTCCTCTGCTCCACGGGTCCCGCCGTCCGCTCCGAGCACGTCTCGCCTAGTGGTCCACCTCCGGGTTCCGCCTCGTCTTCACGTCCACCTCTGGGTACCATCTCTTCGTATAGTCCACCTCCAGGTACTGTCCAGTCCTCGAACACTCAGCTTCTTTCAGCACTGCCCGTCGTCTGCAACCAACACAACGAGGTGCGGGCATAGCCCGTGCAGGGGTGAGTATAACGATACTCAGTAGGGACCCCGAGACCCTCAAGGTCTCACTAATCCAACAAGGATAACCACAAAGAAGATCTCAACAGATAACCTCTACTTAGGTATATGCCCATACATATACCTAAGTTATCAAGTAACCCATCTCAATCATGAGGAAACACAAGGATTGTGAAATCAACGGATAACCACTACCTGGGTATATGCCCATACATATACCAGAGTTAGCAAGTGACCCATCTCAATCATGAGGTAAACACAAGGTCAAAAGTCTCAGCTCAAACCAGTATTTTCATTATCGAAACCGTAACTGCTGAAGAGCTCCGTCTCTAGAGTGTACAGTGGTCCTGTCACGACTCCGAGGTACTGCTCACTAACCTAAGACTGCTGAGGTACTCCTCCTGTCGAGTACTGCGGGTTTGCGGCCAACTACCTGGCGCTCCGTCCGCTGAGAGTCTGTCGCCAAATACCGGGTGCTCACCCAGATAGCATACTGAGGTACTCCTCCTGACGAGTACCGCGGGTTTGCTGCCAACTACTAGGCGCTCCGTCCGCCGTGGGTCTGCCGCCAAATACCGGGCGCTCCGTCCACTGGGCTAGTCGACTCACTCCAAGTCGAGTCAGTCAAGCAGTCGTCAGGTCTCAGCCGGATACACGGTCTCCGTACTCCGTACGCTCGTCTCCAGTATCGCGGGTCTGCCGCTACAACCAAGCGCACTACCTCTATCGAGTAAAAAAGAAGGTTCATCTCACACAGGTAAACATCTTCGGATGACGGTGAAGATGATCACTGATCCATCTAAGTCGTTGGACCCACGAAGGATCGATAGGTACTAACCCCCGCAAAGACTCTCACAGGATCGTAGCACTAATCCACGTAGGATCGCTGAGTGCTGTAGTCGTCGTCGTCGAATCCACACAGGATCTCCGTACTGTCGTTGTCGCAGTCACAGTAGCAGTAGTAGCAGTAGTAGCAGTCGCAGCCAGCACTAGGGTTCCCGCACACAGCAAGCTCGTTCGGAGGGTCCGCTCCACGAGCCGAGAGGCTGATACATCAACTGTCACGAAGACCAGAGTTGATGTATCCAAAAGTTCCGTATCGTCAACAGGAACTCAACGCAACAAACGGCGCGTCGATCGGATACCCGGTCTGAGAGTTATAGGCATTTTCATCTCCGGGGCCCGGTTGGTTTTTAAGGCAAAACCAACCCTACCATACTCCACCTGCGTCCAAACCTCGGGCGGAGTATGCCAAAAGACCCGTCTCACTAAGAGGAAGACAACGCGACTGACGGCGCGTCAATCGGACGTTCGTAGCTCAAGATATGAGCGTTTCCGCTCCGAAGGCCCGGTTGGTTTCGTGAACGAACCAACCCGGCCGAACTCAAAGTAAACCGAAACCTTGAGTGCGATATACCGAAACGACCGTCTCGATCCAAGGATCGCGTTGCCGTAGACGGTTCGTCATTCGGAGGTCCGAGGCTCAAGATATGGCCAAAAGACCGGAACTGGTTCGAAACGGGGGGGTCCGGGTCCGGGCCGACCCGGCCCGACCCCCCCCCCCCCCCCTGGGCGGCCCGGCCGGCGGCGCGGGGGCCGCGGCGGCTTGTCGCCGCGGGGTGGCCGAACGCGGGGGGCAAAGCCCCCGCTGATTGAAGGCGGCACGACCTTTGTGCCGCGCCTTTGCAAACAAACGGCCCCCACGTGGGGGCCGGTTTGAAAAAAAAAAAGAAACCGGGGGGCTGCTGCCCCCCCTTCATGGAACCGCCCCCCTCTTAAAGAGGGGGGTTTTATACGCTGGCCGGGGGATTAATTCCCCCGGTTTAACGTCCTCCGGCCGGCCAGCTGGCCGGCCAGTTTTCTCCAACGGGACCGGAAATTCCGGTCCCCTCTTCGGCTTCCGACGCCGGCGGCCCGGCCGCCTGTCTTCTCATCCCGCCGCGGCCCGGAACCGGCCTCGGTCTCCTCGTCCCGCCGCGGCCCGGAACCGGCCGCGGTGTTCGTCGTCCGGCGCGGTGCGACGGCACCACGCCCCTTCGTCGCGCATTTGATTCCTTTCAACGCGGCGCGACGGCGACGCGTTCTTGAAGATTCTTCCTCGGCGTGGCGCGACGGCGCCGCGCAAAAATAATTGCACGATTATCCGCGTGGTGCGACGGCACCACGCCACTTTGCTTCCACCCGCAAGAATAAACAACAAGTACGATGGAGGGGTTCGGTCGTGTTCATGCGGTCCGGCCCCCTCACGTTAAGCAATAACGCAACTTAAAATAATCCAAATCCACACGTTAGACTTGCTAAAATCACGATCAAGAATAAAATTAATTAAACCAAAAAGAAATCAACAACCCCTACCTCGGGTATAAGGTTCGAAGATTTGTTTACGTTCCGCGGAAGACGACGTCGTGGAGGTCGGGCGTCGCGGTCGTCGTTCGTCAAATCCGTTGACGAAGGGATGCGTCCGATGCGATACGTCGTTGGCGAAACTTCTCAAGTCGACGAAGGAAAACCGAGGAGGAAGCGGTGTCTCCCTTTCTTTGACGTGGAGAGAAGATAGAATGGCGTGTTGGTGTTCTTCGCGTTCTTCAAAGAGGAAGATGAAGTTCTTCAAAGTGTAGAACTCTTCTTCTCTCAAATCTCCACACAACACCGCAACTCCCAAAATAAAATAAGCTACACCTTATTTTATTTTTACCTTTCCAACCTTTCAAAATTCAAAAGTTGAATTCATTACATTAATTAAAATCTAGAGTTGTCAAAAAATTAAATGAAGAGATAAGTTGGCAAAAATTAATGTAGGGGAGAGCCACATAATTTAAGAGGGGGTTTAGAGGGGTTAGGGAATTTGAAAAGGTGGGGGCTCGTGTGAGCCCCACCTCCCTCATAACCACACATGGGAAGTTGGGTGGTTGTGGGCCCCACCAACAACTTCCCATGAGAGAGTCTAACCACCACGAATAAAATAAAATTCACACACAATTTTATTTTACTTATCTTTTAATCCCCAAAACTAATATTCAACCCGCAACAAACGCAACTTCCGAAAAGGTCTATTTAAGCGAAAATCGGTGCTGCGAGTTCATCAGTGCCCTCAGATTTCGATTCCGAGCACCAGTTCAAAAGTTAGAAAAACCCGCTCGTTCGTTCACTGAACGTACCTGAGCCAAACTTCGGAAATTGATTCCGGGCACTTCGGGCCTCGGAATCAGGTGTCGTCTGAAACCGCGCTCTTGTAAAATTCTAAAGAAAATTAAGAAAAAAATTTCCTTGAATTTTACGGGTCTTTACACACTGTTCTATGATTATGTGCCCCAAGAGC
>CAUJRU010001861.1:0-53190 GCA_963277665.1 Viscum album
GGGGAAGAAAATGATTGTGGATAAGAAAATCACCCATGAAGATGATATGAATATCATTTATAAGTGTAGAGACCCAAATCTTGATGTACATGTAAATTACATTACTTTTGCAGAATATCTAATACATAACAAAAACTGACACCAAAGGACCGTAATAGTTTAGTGTTTTTGGAAACAAGGAACATAATCTTCTAATCTTGGTGAAAGATATTCAACATCTCCCATAAAGATCTTCCCATTTTGTTTTATTAACTAAAAACTTTCTTTATATCCTAGGTAAAATAAAACATAAAAAGGGTGAGCTCAAATGCTCAGTAAGTGTAAACATAGAGAATATAAAACAATCCATAAACATTTGAATGGAAAAACATGAACATAAAATCTAAACATCAAAATCTTGAGAAAATACATAAATATAGAAAGTAAATTAGGCATAGAACATAATGGATCATCAATCATGATAATATATCATGGGAATAAAACTTGTAATTGTTGAAAACCATTAAGAACCTGATATTATTTCCATATTTTCCAAGGCATTGCTGCCAAGACAATCATAGTGGACAAAGTCCCTTAATGAATCGAGTTCACTCCTCGTTCCAGTCTTGTATCACTGAACCGAATTAACTTTCCGTTCACGCCATGTCCATCTCATGAGATATAAATCTTTACCCAATGCATTGGAGGGAGATATAGGTCCCACCCATCTCATAATGAAACTATTCTTATGTGTCCCACAAAATCATAAATCATACAACATAGCATAACCCATGTAATAAAAATGGGATTCATAAACATCATGCCATCATAACAGAATCCATAAAAGGAATTCATAAAAATAATTCCATCATAACATAATGAAATCAATGTTATAATAGGGATAGAAACAGAACCCTATATTATCTTAGATGGAAAGTAATTTTGATAAAACACTTGAACTCCATTCCTGAGGAAAATATCCTTTCTTCTTCAAAAACATTTTTAGTTTTTCAACACGTCATACAAATTTTAAACTAAAAGAAGTTAATTGAAAATAAACTTGAAAACTTATAAAAGAAGCTTCATGTAAATATATTTCTATGAAATCATAAAAATCCATTCACGCCGTACAAGTTAAAAATAAACATTCTTCTCGTACTTTGGCCAAAAAAGTAAAAAAAGTAACTCGTACTGAAAACGACAAAAGATTCATTTCATATATTTTACCAAAAATTAACGAATAGTTAAAAATGGATTTAAACAATTATAGGAGGATAGAAATAATAATACATATTGAGGAAACTTGGGTGTGGATGATAAATATGCCTCAATAAATTCAGAGTATAAACAATCTTGGATAAAAATTTGGATTCGGAATATCAAAATTAGCTTACGGTGAATTTTTGGTACTTTTCTGATAACTCTCATATTTTGATGAATAGTGAAGATTACTACATTTTAATTAAAAACAACTTTTTTGATTGAAATAATTAATAGTGATAAATTATGAATTTGAGTGGTTTTAAATTATATTTAGAATATATTTTTATAATTTAATCCAATGTTGGTCATTGGACATAATTTCACATTTAAACCAGACATAAACAAGTGTCAATCTTTTGATAGTTATTGTTTCTTAAAAACACGCTTTTTTTACAAGGGGAATTAATTTTAAATTAATAAATGAAACTTCTATGTTTTGAATTTGTTAAAATAGACTTAATTATTTAATTCAGAATATCAAAATTATTTTCAGGTAAATTTTTTGTATTTTTCTGAAAACTATTAATTTTTGATGAATAGTGAAAAACACTGAGTTATGGTTTAAAACCGAAATTTTTATTTAAATAATTATTTATCTTATTTAAATTATTTAAAGTAAAAATAGATACATAATACCTATATATGTTCAATTTAATTCATTGGAGTCGGTTTATAATATTTTTAGATATATAAAAATTTTATTGAACTTTTCACCATATTTTACCCACCTCCTAGGAGCTTTTGCAAATTCACGTAAAACTCAATTTTACCGCATCAGTGAGATTCATTTCGAAAATCCAAGAAACACAGTTAATATCAAGGAGTAAAATGTGGTTCAATGAGATAAAAATAATTTTTGGTGAATAGTAACTTTATACTTTTATTTACCACGGTTAAAAGTAAATAGGGTAATTAAGGGTAAAAATGATATTAATATTTACTTAACACATGTACTAATTCTATTGGATAAGTGTATCTCTACCAAAAACAACCTTAGAAATAAAATATTATCATTTAGGTACACTTGGATTAGATTAGGACATTTATTATTATTTAATTCAAAGAAGAGTTAAAAGAGTTAAAATCGAAGTTTAATTAATAAAACATTTTTAATATAGGGTTATACATATAATAAATTCGATTGTAAATATTCATTAGAAAGAAAATAAGATTTAATACATAATGGTATTTTATTTATAAATTTTTAACATTAAATATGTTAATTTATTTATGACACAATGATGATGCAGTAATTACCTTATTGGTGAAATATTAAAATAATTGATATTATAAATATCCAAATAAATATAATTTGAGACTTTTAAAAAATTACACGAATTTTATAGGTTACTATTACATGTTAATATTGATTTAATTATTTCTGTTCGAAGTAATGATTCTATTATGATTTTCACAAAAAACAAATACCAAATAGTGTCAAAATTGACATAAAAGAGTTTTTGAAACAAATATAATATTATTAATTGATATTCAATTCCTAAAAATATAAGGTCTGGGAAAAGGACTTGTATCAGGATAGGTGTGTCATTAATGTACAACTTGGGGTCGCTTGAAGGTATATAGTAAGTTTATTAACTATATAATATAAAAATACAAAGTGACATGGTAAATGTCAATCTAATTAACTAAGAGTTAAAACTAAAAGATAGGGATAATATAATGACCCAAACCTGTCCAAAATCTTTTGGTTGAAAGGATTTCGACCCAAACCCACCTTATAACTTTAATAATCCCCTTTTTAGCCATTAGTAACCGAATATTAATTTATTATAAATTAATACATTAAATTTTTCCTAAAGATCCCCTCCTCCCCCTTATAAAAGGATCCAATTTCTAACAAATTATTCACACCTTAAAAGCCATTTGGTTCGGCCAACCGCAGCACAAATACTCTCTCAACGTCCCTCATTTCAACCTAGAGGACTTATTTTGATCATAAATCCAACCTATGGAGCCATTTTGATCAAATCAAAAGGAAAACCCCGTAGAAGAGGTAATGTTTTCACCACCCTCTTTCAAGTTCCTTTCTTCTTCAACTTCTTCTTTCTTTATTATTTCCATTCTAAAATAATAACTCCAAAATATCCTGTATACTGTGATTTTATTATTATGGTACAACCAAATTCATTATTCTATCCACCCTTTGAATGACATGTCACCATACGTGTGTGCGTACGGCGTACCGTCTCCACGTTGTGGTGTAATTGTTATTCAATACATTATTATTTGGATGGTTATAATAATGATGTGTATTTGATGTAAATATAAATATAACATGATAAGTATTCTTTATATATTATATACCATCCAATTATATATTATATTAATATCAAAATAATTATATTTTCACCCGTGCATACGTACGGATTACCGTCTCCACAACGTGATGAGATTCATTTCCAAGTTCACCCTTCATAGACGATTATAAAAATATATATTGTTAATAAGTATGTAATATATGACATAATAATGCTACTGTAGATATATATATATATATATATATTTGTATAATAATTTATGTACTTACATATATCTTATTCACTTACTTCCGTTCAATACTATATGAAAACGGAAACAACGCTTATGCGTACGTATGGACTACCGTCTCCATAAACAGTGTTTTCCATTTTATATATATGTCTATTATAAATTTTTATATTATAAATATATATGATAAATAAATTATGTTTTATATTATGGAAGTATTCAAATCATTATCTAAGTGATATAATCAAGAGTAACAAGTTAAAACACGTACGATAAAGAAAGCGATTATTACCCAAAATATTAATATAACATGGAAATTATTATTAAATGGGTAGTATAAAGTCATAAACGAATAATGTATGATATCATAAATATTAATATGGTTTTGGTATAATTCAATAACATACTATAGTCTTCATACAAGAGGCTAAACATACCCTCGACTAAAGGAAAGTGCAAGGTTAGGGGTTTTCATCTCAATTTTTATTCCTGTGAGATTCATGCCATATTACCACTATTAAATTTTGTGTGGTGTATGTACTGCCCATAATTTTACTCTTTTTGTAATAAAATTTAATTTAGGTGTATTTACATATCCATTTTATGATACCTCTTTCATGGGATGTATGTTTCGTAAGTTACCAAATTGGTAAGGGTTAATTTCACAATCTCTTTATTATCCGAGGTTGTTTTTACATAAGTATCTACTGGGACATATTTATTATCCATGTCCATGTTTTATTAAAGATTTTTCAAAGGGATTATTTTAAGGTAATTTTTACTAAAACATAATTTCAAATGTTTTAAATATTTATTTGTCTAAATCTTTCTCATTAATGTCCATGTCATCAAAATGGTTTTAAGGACTTATTTATATGGATATTAATGTTTTTAAAATGTTAATTTCTTTTAAAAGTTTCATTGTGTTATGGGACACTTTGATTCAAAAATGTCTTTAAATGACTTCTTTTCCAAATTGTGTGACTTATAAATGTTTTCTTGAAAAAAGGGGTATTTCTCTCAAAGAGTTTTACAAATCATTTTCATCAACGTAAAAATACTTTAATGGATTTTAAACTTGTTTTGAAGTTGATTTATCATGATACAAATCTTCCATATTGTGTTGAATGTTTTGTGATATGTTTGACTGTGGATGTGTTATTTTTATACCATTCATGGTTTATGGTTAAGGTATTGAAATTTCATATACTATTTGTTATACGAATTTTTATGTTAAGTTTCATCCTTTTCATACGAGGAATGTATTGGACATAGTAAGTGACAGGTGGAGCCCGCTGTACCTCCTCGATGCATCGGTAGGTCTCATGAGACAACTAGACGTGGAATTGGCCAAGGCCCTTTCCCAATTTGATATGTGGTTTTGTCCGAGGCCTTAATCATTTTTAGAGGTCTTGGCCGAGGCCTTGACAAAATGTTTTAGAATGTCTAGCATTTATACATTCCCTCATTATGAAAATAATATTTATGGTTGATGTAGTCATTCGACTAGAAGAATACCCATGATTATGGTTTATTATGGTATTATTTAATCATCTCATATTCATGCCATAAAAGTATTCATGTTTATTTTTGGTAAAGGTATGTGGTTACAATTATTCACCATGCTTAATATTTATGTTATCTTCCGCTAAATTATTTACCCTTACTGAGCATCTGAGCTCACCCCTTTCTATGTTTTATTTTTCCCAGGATTCCCTGAAGTGTATTGTGATTAATATACAGGGTTAAGCCAAGGGAATAATGACATTCATATAGGATTATTTATGTTTTTTGAATTTTATAAAGTGTCATGTAACATTCATGTATGTAATCTATTTTCCAAGACGGCTAAATTGATCGGTCCATCGGGACATGATTCCTTGTAATCATGAAAATGTATTAAAATAATGCACCGAGTCTGGGTAACTGGGATCAGGTCGTTACAGTTGGTATCAGAGTAAGTTTAGAAATATCCTTGGAAACTATATTTAGATAAACTTTGATTAGAGTATATTACCCTAAGATAGAAATTGAGGATTATTATAGAAGAACTTCCAATAATTTTGGCATTGTAGAGATTTTGTGTGTTTTCCGAGCAATACATCCCTGTCTCGATATGAGCAGGTAGAGGCGGTTCCGGTAAAGATGTACCTAGGGGTAAAACCCAAAAACACCGCTTTGAGATAGACTCGAAGAGGAACTGGTGCACGACAACAGGACTTGCTGCACTCTTGGTTACGACACTCCCGAGGGACATGCTTAGGATAATTCTCATTTTCTTTACAAACCGCTATGAAGGGTTTATAAGTATATACCTCCTCAAAGAAAACATTTTTGTGATTATGGATTATAACCATAATATTTTCAATTTATGTTAGGTATTTTACAAGTTTTGAATTATGAATTGTGATTCATAAACAGACTTAATGTGTGCCATTGTTTAGAAATGGCGCCCAGTAGAAGAAATCAGAACTGCCACAATACATATGATTCAAAGAGTAAGAAGGGTTATATCATTCATGGTATTAAGACAACATTTATAAAGGATATAGTCTCCCATGTATTATCATCATATGAATAAATAGTATCAAAAGATCAGTAAAGACCTCTCTGAATTCTATGGCTCTAAAGGGAAGCCAGAGAAGAAAAGGATGGTAGAAAGAAATATGGATTAACGGAATAAGGGAAAGAAGTATTTTCCAATATGTGATAAATGTGGAATGAATCACCTTGGTAAATTCTTTAAGGGAATGAGAGTTTGTTATATGTGTGGAGAAAAAGGACACCAAGTACGTGATTGCAAGGGTAAGAAAAAGTTTTCAAATGTACAATGCTTCATCTGCAAGGAGTTTGGACACTACGCGAGCCAATGTACCAGTCATCAGACTATGCTGCAAATGATTCTATTGGATAATAATCAAGTTATTATACTACCGTAGATGAAGAGGAATGAATAGTGTGATTATGTTTTTATTTTTTAAGTATTTCATTGTAGTGTTCAATCAATGATGTACTGGAAATAAATAAGGATTGTACTACAGTACTATTTCATTGATGATTTGAGATTTTATGGTACTAAGAAAAGTGACTCGACAGTGTGTTAAACTTTTTGGAAATTAAATGGTTGAAGGAAAGATAAACCGTAATATGGTCCTAATATTGAGGTAATGATTTTGGAGTAAGATACGGTTGATTCGGGTAAATTATATTGGATATTCTTGACTACCTTGAAACTGATTAAAGAATTGTATATTCCACAATTGTTGGAGTTTACAACATTTTTGGATGGATGAAGTATATTCATTATTATATAAGGAATAAGGGAGCATGAATGTAATCAATAAGGTTTTATGGTGATTCAGGATGTTTCAGTGTTTTAAAAGAATACATGTTGAAGGTATTCACATGCTATTACGGGGTAAAAAGGATCTACAATATGTTTACCTTTCATTTAAATTTCGGACTGAGAGTTTACAGAAGTATTTTGGATAAGTCTAAAGGTTGGAAGGGATTAATTTTTAAAGGTTATTTTTTGATTTTTGTAAAAGGACAAAAGGCAGACCGTGTGATGACCCGTCACATCGGAAAAAGCTGCATGAATCGAACCCACAACCATAGTGAAATTTGGATTTATCGCCTACCACTGGACTACGTGATGTTCCTGAATGGTATAATGTAGTTTCAATTTTAAAAGGTCTGATATGTGAATTATAAATTCATTATATTTGGAACCCTATACGATTAGGATAAATAGAGTATTTTTGAGTTGTATTATGTTTTGGAGTGAAAGATGAGTTTGTGGTAGAAATTTAGTAATGGATAAAACTCTAATTATAATATAAGTATATCTACTTATGATTTTATCCAATTTCATAAATAAATTGCTCAACATTAAGGAAAGAAACTTAGAACAAAAACTTTGTCCTAGATAGTACCTTAAATCATCACAAATTTATGGCTTTGTGATTGTTGGCCTTTTCATAGCCATGTCCTCTACCACTATCCATCAGATATAGATGGTTATATTTCTCATTCACATCCATGTTTTCCTACATGGAACCCTAGTAGGTGTTATTTTCGTTAACCATCATACTTTCCACTATTTATTTTAAATAGAGGCCTCATTAATCCATTTTTCGATGTGGGATTTCAACTAAGATATTTTGAAATGTCAACCCCAAGTTTCCAATACTGAGCATAAATTGTGGGGACACAATTTATTGAAGGAGGGGAGAATGTAACACCCCAAGCTTCCATGGTACATTTCTCTTTGAATAATACAGCAGCGTGCGTTATACGCAATTTCGAGTTCTAACACACACCACAACCAATCAATCTAGCCGTTATGAATAGTAATACCCACTTTTTGAAATATTACATCTTATCTTTCAAAATGGACATCATTTTTGGATTCGGTATATCGAAATTATCTTAGGTTGAATTTTTTGTTCTTTTATGATAACTTTCATATTTTGATGAATATTGAAGATTACTAAATTATAATTAAAAAAAATTTAATAGAAATAATTAATAGTGATAAATTATGAATTTGAGTGGTTTTAAATTATATTTAGAATATATTTTTACAATTTAATCCAATGTTGGTCATTTGACATAATTTCAAAATTTAACCAGACATAAACAAGTGTCAATCTTTTGATAGTTATTGTTTCTTAAAAACACATTTTTTGTTTTGACAACGGGAATTAATTTTAAATTATTAAATGAAACTTCTATGTTTTTAATTTGGTAAAATAGAATTCATTATCGAATCCGGAATATAAAAATTATCTTAGGGTAAATTTTGGGTATTTCTCTGAAAACTTTTAATTTTTGATAAATAGTGAAACACATTGAGTTACAGTTTAAAACCAAATTTTTATTTAAATAATTGTTTATTTTATTTAAAATATTTAATTTAAAAATATATAAATAATACCTATATAAGTTCAATTTAATTAATTGGAGTAGGTTTATAATAATTTTAGATATATAAAAATTTTATTGAACTTTTCATCGTCTTTTACCCACCTCCTAGGAGCTTTTGCAAATTCACATAAAACATTATTTTATGGCCTCTATGAGCTGAATTTAGAAAATCCGAGAGACACGGTTAACATCAAGGAGTAAAATGTGGTTCAATGGGATAAAAATAATTTTTGGTGAAAAGTAACTTTTTACTTTTATTTACCACGATTAAAAGTAAATAGGGTAATTGGGGGTAAAAATGATGTTAATATTAACCTAAAAATGTCCTAATTCTATTGGACAAGTGTATCTCGACCAAAAACAACCTTAGGAATAAAATATTATCATTTAGGTCCACTTGGATTATATTTGGACATTTATTATTATTTAATTAAAAGAAGAGTTAAAAGAGTTAAAATCAAAGTTTAATTAATAAAACATTTTTAATATAGGGTTATACATAAGATAAATTAGATTTTAAATATTAATTAGAAAGATAATAAGATTTAATACATAATGGTATTTTATTTATTATTTTTAGACATTAAATAGTTTAATTTATTTATGACATAATGATGATGCAATAATTACCTTATTAGTGAAATATTAAAATAACTGATATTATAAATATCAAAATAAATATAATTTGAGACTTTTAACGAATTACATGAATTTTATAGGTTACTATGACATGTTAGTATTGATTTAATTATGTATTTATGAAGTAATGATTCTTTTATGATTTTCAAAAAAATCAAATACCAAATAGTGTCAAAATTGACATAAAAGAGTTTTTGAAACAAATATAATATTATTAATTGATATTCAATTCCTAAAAATATAAGGTCTGGGAAAAGGACTTTTATCAGGATAGGTGTGTCATTAATGTACCACTTGGGGTCGCTTGAAGGTATATAGTAAGTTTATTAACTATATAATATAAAAATACAAAGTGACATGGTAAATGTCAATCTAATTAACTAAGAGTTAAAACTAATGGATAGGGTTAATATAATGACCAAAACCTATATAAATCTATTGGTTGAACGGATTTCGACCCAAACCCACCCCATACTTTTAATAACACACTTTGGAGCCATTATAAACTGAATATTAATTTATTATAAATTAATACTTTGAATTTTTCCTAAAGAGCCCCTCCCCCCCCTTATAAAAGGACCCAACTTCTAACAAATTCTTCACACCTTAAAAGCCTTTTTGTTCGGCCAAACCCAGCCCAAATACTCTATAAACTTTATTAAATTCAAAATAGAGGCCTTAGTTTTATCATAAATCCAACCAAAGATCCCTTTTTATCAAATCAAAAGGAAGAACCCGAAGAAGAGATAATGTTTTCACCACCCTCTTTCAAGTTCTTTTCTTCTTCAACTTATTCTTTCTTTATTATTTCTATTATAAAATAATAACTCAAGTATCTCCTATATACTGTGATTTTATTATTATGGTATAACCAAATTCATTATTCTATCCACCCTTTGAATGACATGTCACCATACGTGGGAACGTACGACTTACCGTCTCCACGTTGTGGTGTAATTGTTATTCAATACATTATTATTTGGATGGGTATAATAATGATATTTATTTTATGTAAATAATAAATATAACATTATAAAGATTATGTATATATTATATACAATCCAATTATATATTAAATTAATATCAAAAGAATGATATTTTCGCTCGTGCGTACGTACGGATTACCGTCTCCACGACGCGATGAGATTCATTTCCGAGTTCACCCTTCATCGACGATTATAAAAATATATATTGCTAATTAGTATGTAATATATTACCTAATAATGCTACTGGAGATATATATATATTTATATGTATAAGTATTTATGTACTTACATATATCATATTCACTTACTCCCGTTCAATACTATATGAAAACAGAAACAACGTTTATGCATACGTACGGACTGCCGTCTCCATAAACGGTGTTTTCCATTTCATATATATGCCTATTATAAATTTTTATATTCTAAATATATATGATAAATAAATAATTTTTTATATTATTTAATTATTTAAATCATGATCTACGTGATACAATCAAGAGTAACAAGTTAAAACACGTACGATAAAGAAAGCGATTATTACCCGAAATATTAATATAACATGGAAATTATTATTAAATGGGTAGTATAAAGTCATAAACGAATAATGTATGATATCATAAATATTAATATGGTTTTGGTATAATTCAATAACATACTATAGTCTTCATACAAGAGGCTAAACATACCCTCGACTAAAGGAAAGTGCAAGGTTAGGGGTTTTCATCTCAATTTTTATTCCTGTGAGATTCATGCCATATTACCACTATTAAATTTTGTGTGGTGTATGTACTGCCCATAATTGTTTTATTTATGTAATGCACTTTAATTTATGTGTATTTACATATCCATTGTATGATACCTCTTTCATGGGGTGTCTGTTTCGTACGTTACCAAATTGGTAAGGGTTAATTTCACAATCTCTTTATTATCCGAGGTTGTTTTGACATTAGTATCTACTGGGACATATTTATTATCCATGTCCATGTTTTATTAAAGTGTTTTAAAAGGGAGTATTTTAAGGGAATTTTTACTAAAACATCATTTCAAATGTTTTGAATATTTATTCTTCTAAATCATTCTCATTAATGTCCATGTCTTCAAAATGGTTTTTAAGGATTCATTTATATGGACATGAATGTTTTTAAAATGTTAATTTCTTTCAAAAGTTTCAAAGTGGAATGGGACACTTTGATTTAAAAATGTCTTTAAATGACTTCTTTTCCAAATTATGTGACTTTTAAATGTTTTCATGAAAAAGGTTTATTTCTCTCAAAGAGTTTTACAAATCATTTTCATCAACTTCAAAATCCTTTAATGGATTTTAAACATGTTTTGAAGTTGATTTATCATGATTCAAATCTTCCATATTGTGTTGATGTTTTTGTGATATATTTGACTGTGGATGTGTTATTTTTATACCATTCATGGTTTATAGATAAATTATTGACATTTCGTATCCTAGTTCTTATATGAATATTTATGTTAAATTTTATCCTTTTCATATGAGGAATGTATTGGAAATAGTAAGTGATGGGTGTAGCCCTCTATAGATCCTCGATGCATCGGTAGGTCTCGTGAGACAACTAGATGTGGAATTGGCCGAGGCCCTTTCCCAATTTGATATATGGTTTTCGCTGAGGCATTAATCATTTTTAGATGTCTTGGCTGAGGCCTTGACAAAATCTTTTAGAATGTCTGGAATTATACATTCCCTCATTATGAAAATAATATTGATGGTTCATGTGGTCATTCGACGAGTAGAATACCCATGATTATGTTTTATTATGGAATTATTTACTCATCTCATATTCCTACCATAAAAGTATTCATGTTTATTATTGGTAAAGGTATGAGGTTACAATTATTCACCATGCTTAATATTTATGTTATCTTTCACTAAATTATTTACCCTTATTGAGTATCTGATCTCACCCCTTTCTATGTTTTATTTTTCCCAAGATTCCACAAAGTGTATTGTGATTGATATACAGGGTTAAGCCAAGGGAATAATGGAATTGATAAAGGATTATTTATGTTGTTTTGTATGTTATAAAGTGTAATGTAAGATTCATGTATGTAATCTATTTTCCAAGACTGCTAAATCGATCGGTCCTTCAGGACTTGATTCCATGTAATGATTCCAATGTATTAAAATAATGCACCGGCTCAGGGTAACTGGGGTCGGGGCGTTACAGTTGGTATCAGAGGAAGTTTAGCAATAACCATAGAAACTATATTTAGATAAACTCTGATTAGAGTACATTACCCTAAGATAGACATTGAGGATTATTATAGAAGAACTTCCTAGAATTTTGGTATTGTAGATATTTTGTGTGTTTTCCAAGCAATACATCCCTGTCTAGATACGAGCTGGTAGAGGCGGCTCTAGAACAGATGTACCTAGGGGTAAAACCTGAAAACACAGCTTTGAGCTAGACTCAAACGAGAACTGGTGCATGACAACATGCCTTGCTGCCCTCTTGGTTACGACACTCCCGAGGGATATGCTTAGGATAATTCACATTTTCTTTACAAAACACTATGAAGGGTTTATGAGTATATAACTCCTCAAGGAAAATAGTTTTGTTATTTTGGATTATATCCATAATTTATTCAATTTATGTTAGGTATTTTACATGTTTGGAATTATGAATTGTGATTCATAAACTGACTTAGTGTGCGCCATTGTTTAGAAATGGTGCCTAGTAGAAGGAATGAGAACTACCGCAATACGTGTGATCCAAAGAGTCAGAAGGGTCATATCATTCATGGTATTAAGAAAATAATTATAAAAGAAATAGTCTCCCACATATTATCATCATATGAATAAATAATATCAAAAGATCAGTAAATAACTCTCTGAATTCTATGGCTCTGAAGGGAAGCCAGAGAAGAAAATGATGGTAGAAAGAAATATGGATTAAGAGAATAAGGGAAAGAAGGTATTTCTAATATGTGATAAATGTGTAATGAATCACCTTGGTAAATGCTTGAATGGAATGGGAGTTTGTTATAAGTGTGGAGAAAAAGGACACCAAGTACATGATTTCAAGGGTAAGAAAAAGTTTTCAAATGTACAATGCTTCATCTGCAAAGAGTTTGGACACTACGCGAACCAATGTCCTAGTCATCAGAATATGCCGCAAATGATTCTATTGGATAATAATCAAGTTATGATACTATCACAAACGAAGATGAATAACTAGTTTATTATGTTTTTATTTTGTATTTATTTCATTGAAGTGTTGTATCAATGATGTAATGGAAATAAATAAGGATTGTACTGTAGTACTATTTCATTGAGGATTTGAGATTTTATGGTACTAAGAAAAGTGACTCTACAGCGAGTTAAAATTTTTGGAAATTAAATGGGTTAAGGAAAGATAAATTTTAATATGGTCATAATATTGAGGTACTGGTTTTGGAATAAGATAGGGTTGGTTCGGGTAAATTATATTGGATATTCTTGACTACATTGAAACGGATTAAAGATTTTTATATTCCATAATTGTTCGAGTTTACAACATTTTTGGATGGATGATGTATATCCAGTATTCTATAAGGAATAAGTAAGCATTAATGTAATCAATAAAGTTTTATGGTGATTCAGGAAGTTTCAGTGTTTTAAAAGAATAGATGATGAAGATATTCACATGCTATTATGGGGTAAAAAGGATCTACATTATGTTTACCTTTCATATAAATTTCAGACTGAGAGTTTACAGAATTATTTTGGATAAGTATAAAGGTTTGAAGGGATTATGTTTGAAAGGTTATTTTTGGATTTTTATAAAAGGACAACACGCAGACCGTGTGACGACCCGTCGCGTCAGACAAAGCTGTAAGAATCAAACCTACAACCATAGTGCAATTTGGATTTATTGCCTACCACTGGACTACGTGAAGTTCCTGGATGGTATAATGTAGTTTCTTTCTTAAAAGGTCTGATATGTGAATTATAAATTCATTATATTTGGAACCCTATACGATTAGGATAAATAGAGTATTTTTGAGTTGTATTATGTTTTGGAGTGAAAGATGAGTTTGTGGTAGAAATTTAGTAATGGATAAAACTCTAATTATAAAGTAAGTATATCTACTTATGATTTTATCCAATCTCATAAATAAATTTCTCAACATTAAGAAAAGGAACATAGAACAAAAACATTGTCCTAGATAGTACCTTAGATCATCATTTTTTTTGGATTTGTGATTGTTGGCCTTTTCATAGCCATGTCCTCTACCGTTATCCATCAGATATTGATGGTTAGATTTCTCTTTCATATCCATGTTTTCCTACATGGAACCCTAGTATGTGTTATTTTTAGTAACATTCATACTTACCACTCTTTATTTTAAATAGAGGCCTCATTAATCCATTTTTCAATTTGGGATTTCAACTAAGATATTTTGAAATGTCAACCCCAAGTTTCCTATACCGAGCATAAATTGTGAGGACGCAATTTATTGAATGAGGGTAGAATTTAACACCCCAAGCTTTCATGGTATGCTTCTCTTTGAATAATACAGTAGCGTGCGTTGTACGCAACTTCGAGCTCTAACACACACCACAACCAATCAAACTAGCCATTATGAATAGTAATACCCACATTTTGAAATTTTATACATCTTATCTTTCAAAATGGACTTCATTTTTGGATTCACAATATCGAAATTATCTTAGGGTGAATTTTTGGTACTTTTCTGATAACTTTCATATTTTGATGAATAGTGAAGATTACTAAATTTTAATTAAAAACAAATTTTTTTATCGAAATGATTAATAGTGATAAATTATGAATTTTAGTGGTTTTAAATTATATTTAGAATATTTTTTTACAATTTAATCCAACGTTTTTCATTGGACATAATTTCACATTTAAACCAAACATAAACAAGTGTCAATCTTTTGATAGTTATTGTTTCTTAAAAACACGCTTTTTGTTTTGACAGCGGGAATTAATTTTAAATTAATAATTGCAACTTCTATGTGTTGAATTTGGTAAAATGGACTTCATTATTGAATTCGAAATATCAAAATTAGCTTAGGGTAAATTTTTTTGTATTTTTCTAAAAACTTTTAATTTTTTATTAATAGTGAAAAACACTAAGTTATAGTTTAAAACCGAATTTTTATTTAAATAATTATTTATTTTAATTAAATTATTTAATGTAAAAATAGATAAATAATACCTATATAAGTTCAATGTAATTAAATGGAGTCGGTTTATAATAATTTTAGATATATAAAAATTTTATTGAACTTTTCACCGTCTTTTACCCACCTCCTAGGAGCTTTTGCAAATTCACATGAAACATAATTTTACCACTTCTATGAACTGAATTTCGAAAATCCAAGAGACATAGTTAATATCAAAGAGTAAAATGTTGTTCAATGAGATAAAAATATTTTTTGGTGAATAGTAACTTTTTACTTTTATTTTACATGGTTAAAAGTAAATATGGTAATTGAGGGTAAAAATGATATTAATATTAACCTAAAACATGTCCTAATTCTATTGGATAAGTGTATCTTGAACAAAAACATCCTTAGGAATAAAATATTATCATTTAGGTCCACTTGGAATTGATTAGGACATTTATTATTATTTAATTCAAAGAAGAGTTAAAAGAGTTAAAATCAACGTTTAATTACTAATTTTTTTAATATAGGGTTATACATAAGATAAATTCGATTGTAATTATTCATTAGAAAGATAAAACGATTTCCTACACAATGGTGTTTTATTTATAATTTTTAGACATTAAATATTTTAATTTATTTATGACACAATGATGATGCAGTAATTACTTTATTAGTGAAATATTAAAATAATTGATATTATAAATATCCAAATAAATATAATTTGAGACTTTTAATGAATTCCACGAATTTTATAGGTTAATATGACATGTCATTATTGATTTAATTATGTTTTTTATAAGTAATGATTTTGTAATTATTTTCACAAAAATCAAATACCAAATAGTGTCAAAATTGACATAAAAGACTTTTTAAAACAAATATTACATTATTAATTGATATTAAATTCCTAAAAATCTAAGGTTCAGACAAAGGACTTGTATCCTAATATGTGTATAATTAATGGACCACTTAGGGTCTCTTGGAGGTATATAGTTAGTTTAGTAACTATATAATAAAAAAATACAAAGTGACATGGTAAATGTCAATCTAATTAACTAAGAGTTAAAACTAAAATATAGGGTTAATATAATCACCCAAACATGTCTAAAATCTATTGGTTGAATTTATTTCGATCCAAACCCACCTTAGACTTTGAATAATCCACTTTTCAGCCATTATATACCGAATATGAATTTATTATAAATTAATACTTAAATTGTTCCTAAAGAGCCCCTCCTCCCCCTTATAAAAGGACCCAACATCTAAAAAATTCTTCGCACCTTCAAAACCTTTTGGTTCGGCCAACCCCTGCCCAAATACTCTGTCAACTTCCCTCAATTCAACCTAGAGGTATTAGTTTGATCAGAAAGCCATCCTATGGAGGCCTTTTGATCAAATCAAAAGGAAGAACCCGAAAAAGAGGTAATGTTTTCACCGCCCTCTTTCAAGTTCCTTTCTTCTTCAACTTCTTCTTTCTTTATTATTTACATTATAAAATAATAAATCCGGTATCTCATATATAATGTGATGGTATTATTATCCAAATTCATTATTCTATCCACCCTTTGAATGACATGTCACCAAACGTGCGTATGTACGGCTTACCGTCTCCACGTTGTGGTGTAATTGTTACTCAATACATTATTATTTGGATGGGTATAATAATGATGTGTATATGATGTAAATAATAAATATAAAATGATAAGGATTCTGTATATATTATATACCATCCAATTATATATTATATTAATATCAAAAGAATGATATTTTCGCTCGTGCGTACGTACGGATTACCGTCTCCACGACGCGATGAGATTCATTTCCAAGTTCACCCTTCACCGACTATTATAAAAATATATATTGCTAATAAGTATGTAATATATGACATAATAATGCTACTGGAGATATATATATATATATATATATATTTTATATGTATAATTATTTATGAACTTACATATATCTTATTCACTTACTTCCGTTCAATACTATATGAAAACGGAAACAACGTTTATGCGTACGTACGGACGACCGTCTCCATAAACGGTGTTTTCCATTTCATATATATGTCTATTAAAATTTTTTATATTATAAGTATATATGATTAATAAATCATGTTTTATATTCTGGAAGTATTTAAATCATGATCTAAGTGATATAATCAAGAGTTACAAGTTAAAACACGTACGATAAAGAAAGTGATTATTAACCGAAATATTAATATAACATGGAAATTATTATTAAATGGGTAGTGTAATGTCACGACCCGCCCTCGGGGCCCGTGCCGTGACTACCCCAAGCCCGCCTTACATAGGCCAGGGGCTGGCGACAAGCACCAAGGCGTAAATCCCGATAACTGGGAAGGCATTGCCTTTATAAAAGTAAACAAAAAGAACCACAGAGCACAAGCGGAAGCAAAACACTAAGTACAAAAGAAAGTGCTGAAAAGTAAATGGGCCAGAATACAAACCCAAACTGAAAGTAAAGTACAACTCGAAAGGGAAAACAACAACTGAAAAGTAAAAGCTGCTACTCTGAGCTGTCCACTGGTAATCCCACCTGAAGGGTGGGTACAGATAGCTCCTCTGCTCCACGGGTCCCGCCGTCCGCTCCGAGCACGTCTCGCCTAGAGGTCCACCTCCGGGTTCCGCCTCGTCGTCGCGTCCACCTCTGGGTACCGTCTCTTCGTATAGTCCACCTCTAGGTACTGTCCAGTCCTCGAACACTCGGCTTTTGTCAGCACTGCCCGTCGTCTGCAACCAACACAACGAGGTGCGGGCATAGCCCGTGCAGGGGTGAGTATAACGATACTCAGTAGGGACCCCGAGACCCTCAAGGTCTCACTAATCCAACAAGGATAACCACAAAGAAGATCTCAACAGATAACCTCTACTTAGGTATATGCCCATACATATACCTAAGTTATCAAGTAACCCATCTCAATCATGAGGAAACACAAGGTCAAAAGTCTCAGCTCAAACCAGGATTTTCATTATCGAAACCATAACTGCTGATGAGCTCCGTCTCTAGAGTGTACAGTGGTCCTGTCACGACTCCAAGGTACAGCTCACTTACCTAAGACTGCTGAGGTACCCCTCCTGTCGAGTACCGCGGGTCTGCTGCCAACTACCGGGCGCTCCGTCCGCTGAGGGTCTGCTGCCAAATACCGGGCGCTCACCCAGATAGCCTACTGAGGTACTCCTCCTGTCGAGTACCGCGGGTTTGCCGCCAACTACCAGGCGCTCCGTCCGCCATGGGTCTGCTGCCAACTACTGGGCGCTCCATCCACTGGGCTAGTCGACTCACTCCAAGTCGAGTCGGCCTAGCAGTCGTCAGGTCTCAGTCATCTACACGGTCTCCGTACTCCGCACGCACATCTCCACCATCGCGGGTCTGTCGCTACAACCAAGCGCACACACTCCGTAGAGTATCGCGGGTCCGCCGCTACAACCAAGCGCTCCACCGCCAAGGGTCTGCTGCTGCATCCAAGCGCACCACCACTGTCAAGTACCACGGGTCCGCCGCTACACCCAAGCGCTCCACCGCTCAAGGTAAAAAGAAGATTCAGCTCACACAGGTTCGGTAGCACTGTTCCACTTAGGATCGCTGAGTGCTGTAGTCGTCGTCGTCGAAACCACACAGGATCTCTGTACTGTCGTCGTCGCAGTCACAGACGCAGTAACAGTAGTCGTCACAGTAACAGTTGCAGCCAGCACTAGGGTTCCCGCACACCGAAAGCTCGTTCGGAGGATCCGCTCCACGAGCCGAGAGGCTGATACATCAACTGTCACAAAGACCAGAGTTGATGTATCCAAAAGTTCCATATCGTCAACAGGAACTCAACGCAACAGACGGCGCGTCGATCGGATGTCCGGTCTGATAGTTATTGGCATTTTCGTTCCCGGGGCCCGGTTGGTTTTTAAGGCAAAACCAACCCGACCGTACTCCACCTGCGTCCAAACCTCGGGCGGAGTATGCCAAAAGATCCGTCTCACTTAGAGGATTCCAACAAAGTCGACGGCACGTCAATCGGACGTCCGGAACTCAAGATATGAGCGTTTCCGCTCCGAGGGCCCGGTTGGTTTCGTGAACGAACCAACCCGGCCGTACTCCACCTGCGTCCAAACCTCGGGAGGAGTATGCCAAAAGATCCGTCCCACTAAGAGGATTCCAACAAAGTCGACGGCACGTCAATCGGACGTCCGGAACTCAAGATATGAGCGTTTCCGCTCCGAGGGCCCGGTTGGTTTCGTGAACGAACCAACCCGGCCGTACTCCACCTGCGTCCAAACCTCGGGCGGAGTATGCCAAAAGATCCGTCTCACTAAGAGGAACACAACGCGACTGACGGCGCGTCAATCGGACGTTCGTAACTCAAGATATGAGCGTTTCCGCTCCGAAGGCCCGGTTGGTTTCGTGAACGAACCAACCCGGCCGAACTCAAAGTAACCCGAAACCTTGAGTGCGATATAGCGAAACGACCGTCTCGATCCAAGGATCGCGTTGCCGCTGACGGTTCGTCTATCGGAGGTCCGAGGCTCAAGTTATGAGCCAAAAACCAAATCTGGTTCGAAACGGGGGGTCCGGGTCCGGGCCGACCCGGCCCGACCCACCCCCGGGGCGGCGCGGCGGCGCGAAGGCCGCGGGGGCCGCGGCGGCCAGTCGCTGTGAGGGGGCGGCACGCGGGGCGTCTTGTTGCCGCAAGGAGGACGCGCGGGGGGATCAAACCCCCGCGGTTTTGAGGGGCGGCGCGGCCTTTGTGCCGCGCCGTTTTTTTTTAAAACGCCCCCCCCCCCCACATGGGGGGCCTGATTTGAGCGGAACCGGGGGGCCGGCTGCCCCCCTCCCTTCAAAGAAAACTGCCCCCCTTTAAGAGGGGGGTTTTTACACGCTGGCCGGGGGATTAATTACCCCGGTTTTAACGGCATCCGGTCGGCCAGCTGGCCGGCCAGTTTCCTCCAACGGGACCGGAAATTCCGGTCCCCTCTTCGGCTTCCGACGCCGGCGGCCTGGCCGCCGGTCTTCTCTTCCGCCGCGGCCCGGAACCGGCCGCGGTCTCCTCGTCCCGCCGCGGCCCGGAACCGGCCGCGGCGTTCGACATCCGGCGCGGTGCGACGACACCGCGCCCCTTCGCCGTGCCTTGATTCCATTCAACGCGGCGCGACGGCGTCGCGTTCTTGAAGATTCTTCCTCGGCGTGGCGCGACGGCGCCGCGTAAAATATTTGCACGATCATCCGCGTGGTGCGACGGCACCACGCCACTTGCTTCCACCCGCAAGAATAAACAAGAACGATGGAGGGGGGTTCGGCCGTGTTCGTGCGGTCCGGCCCCCTCACGTTAAAATATTAACGCAACTTAAAATAATTCAAGTCACACGTTAGTCTTGCTAAAATCACGATCAAGAATAAAATAAGGAAACCAAAAAGAATTCGACAACCCCTACCTTGGTATAAGGTCCGAAGATTCGTCTACGTTCCGCGGAAGACGGCGTCGCGGAGGTCGGGCGTCGCGGTAGCCGTTCGTCAAATCCGATGACGAAGGGATGCGTTCGAAGAGACACGTCGTTGGCGAAACTTGTACGCCGACGAAGGTTGTCCGAGGAAGAAGTGGCGTCCCCTTCGTAGACACGGTAAACGAAGAAGAGAGGCGTCGTTCTTCGTCGGAGCTTGAGCGTTCTTCGTGTTCTTCGTCAGAGCTTGAAGATGAAGAAGAAGCTCTCAAAAGCTCTAAAGGAGACAAACAAATAACCCCAAAATAAAATAAGACAACCTCTTATTTTATTAACACATAACACACTAGAATTTCAAGAGTTTGAAATTCAAAAGGTTTAACTCCCATAATTAAAAGTATCTCAAGTCATTTAATTAGGGGTTAAGCAAGTTGAGAGAATTTGAAAGGATTAGGGGTTCGTGTGGGCCCCACCACACTTAATCCTCCCAAGGGAGGTTAAGTGGGTGTGGGTCCCACTTCCAACCTCCTTTGATAGGTTTTAACAAGTTATATTAAAATTGTTCTACACAATTTTATTTAACTCAAACTAAAAACCCCAAAATCTATCTTTCAACCCGCAACAAACGCAACTCCCGAAAAGGTCTCTTTAAGCGAATATCGGCTCTGCGAGTTCATCGGTGCCCTCGGATTTCAATTCCGAGCACAGGATCAAAAGTTAGGAATTCCCGATCGTTCGTTCACTGAACGTACCCGAGCCAAACTTCGGAAATTAATTCCGGGCACTCCGGGCCTCGGAATCAGGTGCCGTCTGAAACCGCGCTCTTGTAAAATTCTAAAGAAAATTATGAAAAAAAATTTCCCTTGAATTTTATGGGTCTTTACATTACTCCCACCTCAGGGCTTTACGTCCCCGTAAAGCTTCAACTCACACTTAAGGGAAACAAAGTAGTACTGAGCACGCAACTGAGCCTCCCGCTCCCATGTGCTCTCCTGGAGATTCCCGTGCTGCCATCTGATGCGCACAAGAGGAATCGATCGCCCACGCAAGACCCGCTCCTGTCGATCCTCTATCTCCACCGGGACCTCCGTAAAAGTCGCCCCATCGGCAACGTCAAGCTCCCCATGGTCAAAGATGTGCGTCGGGTCGTGCACGTATCTCCTCAGCTGGGATACGTGGAAGACGTCGTGCACCCGGTGAAACTGAGGTGGCAGAGCCAGGCGATAAGCCCCCTCGCCAATCCTGTTGAGGACCTGGAAGGGCCCGTTGAAGCGCGGAGATAACTTGCCGCCTTGGCCAAATCTCCGAATACCACGTCGAGGTGAGACCCGCAAGAAGACGTGGTTGCCATCCTCAAACTCCAGTGGCCTCCGCCTCCTGTCAGCATAAGGCTTCTGCCGGCTCTGAGCTGTACTCATCCGCCCCTGGATGACCTGGACCATCTCAGGTCCCACTAGAGCTGCAAGATTTCTTCTTTGCCGATAAGAGAAACCTGGTCTCATCCCCTGGATGAACCACATTCTTCGCCTAAAACAGTCAATCCTAACATGGATGATACTAATCCATACCAAGGATGACGTCGTAAGGCCTCGACGCTACTACTAAGAGATTCAACTGTTACTCTCGCCTCTAAGGGTTGAGTCACACTGTCGGCATCAGTGTGTGGTAACTGGGTCTCCTCCAGTAGATGTCTCACAAGTGAGGGTCAAGTCAACAGCCAAAACTGGAACCTCTTAGTAACATCACGAAAGAGGACAGGAACGAAAATATCACAAAGGTATGCGTCTTTTATTATTGCAGCTCATAATACAAGACGCTACACAAAAGCAACAAGGAACCAGAAGTACAAAGGATGTTATCCACTAGTTCTGCTCCTGTCCATCGGCTCCCAGAGCTCCATGATCGAAGGACTCGACTGCCTGAAGCTGAGCTCTCCCCTGCGGTCGGGGTGGACCTCCTGGTGGTGGTGGTGGAAGAGCCTCAAAGCGTCGCCCACCACCGGCTGCTCGTTCAGCTCCTCTGCCTCGTCCGCCTCCTCCCTGCGGACCGCCACGGTCGAACCTCTGCCTCTGCCTGGGAGGTTCTTCACTTAACTGCTGATCATCAGCATGGCGGGTCGGACAGTCACGAGCCATGTGACCAATCCCGCCACAGGAGTAACACTGCCCACTCTCGGCACGCCTGGCTCTGACTCCACCCCGGCTTCCCCGCTCAACTGAGCCTGAGTCGTGCAGTCGACCACTGGTAGGTCTAGTCTGCCTGGAACCCTGAGTCATCTATCGGCTACCTGCTACCGAAGACTCCTCTACGTGCCGCCCTGCGGTGGGTCTTTGTGCTGGTGTAGACTCTGCAAGGAAGCTCTCGATCAGAAGGGCCCGCTCTAGTACTCCTGTCTGAGTCGGTATGCTGAGGGAGATCAGCGATGCCCTGATCTCGTGTCTCAAACCCTGCTCGAAGGTCCGGGCCTGGAAGAAGGGGTCCCGTACCATGTCTGTCAAGTACCGAGAAAGGTCGGTGAACCTCACCGCGTACTGAGCGACCGTCATGCTGCCCTGCCGCAGCTGTAGAAGCTCCTAGATACGCACCGCACGAAGGGTGGCTGGGACGAACTCCGAGCGGAAGATGCTCTCAAAGTTCGTCCAAAGTAGAGATGCCTCATCGTGTACCTGGAGCATCAAGCTCCACCATCATCCTGCTGCTGCGTGTAGTAGGCTCGCAGCGAGGATCACCATGAGGTCTGCTGGTGTCCTCACTAGCCTAAACACTCGAACCACAGCCTCCAGCCAGTCCTCTGCTGCCTGGGGATCCGTCTCCCCGCGAAACCTGGGCGGTCGCTGGCGCTGAAACTCATGCAGTGCGCTGAGGCGACTTGCATCGTCAGTGGCTGCTGCTGGAAGCATCGGGGGCTCGGCGGGTAGAGCTACCGCCGGTGCCACTGCTGAAAAAGGGCCCTGTACCGAGGCCTCGTCGCTCGGTGGGCTGTCGTCACGCTCAACTCTCGGAACCCTAGCTGGCTGCCGTCGTGGGGCCATCCTGAAAGGAAACAGGTGCGCCACGGTCAAACAGTATACCTGGTGAGCTGACACAAAGAAATCACAAAGAAAACTTTGAAACACACACGCAATCAATGTTTTCGTGTATTAAGTCGGAAATCAGAAGTCAGGGTCCTGGTGTACGGATACGTCGGCCGCCGCACCAACACTGGACTCCCTGGACTGATAACCACACACAATACGCTAAACATTATTGCTTCACATAGAAAGATCAGAGTTTGCGGTAGAACCGAACTCCTCTGATACCAATTTGTCACGACCCTCCCTCGGGGCCCGTGCCGTGACTACCCCAAGCCCACCTTCCATAGGCCAGGGGCTGGCGACTAGCACCAAGGCGTAAATCCCGATAACTGGGAAGGCATTGCCTTTATAAAAGTAAACAAAAAGAACCACAGAGCACAAGCGGAAGAAAAACACTAAGTTCAAAAGAAAGTGCTGAAAAGTAAATGGGCCAGAATACAAACCCAAACTGAAAGTAAAGTACAACTCGAAAGGGAAAACAGCAACTGAAAAGTAAAAGCTGCTACTCTGAGCTGTCCACTGGAAATCCCACTTGAAGGGTGGGTACAGATAGCTCCTCTACTCCACGGGTCCCACCGTCCGCTCCGAGCACGTCTCGCCTAGAGGTCCACCTCCGGGTTCCGCCTCGTCGTCGCGTCCACCTCTGGGTACCGTCTCTTCGTATAGTCCACCTCCAGGTACTGTCCAGTCCTCGAACACTCGGTTTCTGTCAGCACTGCCCGTCGTCTGCAACCAACACAACGAGGTGCGGGCATAGCCCGTGCAGGGGTGAGTATAACGATACTCAGTAGGGACCCCGAGACCCTCAAGGTCTCACTAATCCAACAAGGATAACCACAAAGAAGATCTCAACAGATAACCTCTACTTAGGTATATTCCCATACATATACCTAAGTTATCAAGTAACCCATCTCAATCATGAGGAAACACAAGGTCAAAAGTCTCAGCTCAAACCAGGATTTTCATTATCGAAACCGTAACTGCTGATGAGCTCCGTCTCTAGAGTGTACAGTGGTCCTGTCACGACTCCAAGGTACAGCTCACTTACCTAAGACTGCTGAGGTACCCCTCCTGTCGAGTACCGCGGGTCTGCTGCCAACTACCGGGCGCTCCGTCCGCTGAGGGTCTGCTGCCAAATACCGGGCGCTCACCCAGATAGCCTACTGAGGTACTCCTCCTGTCGAGTACCGCGGGTTTGCCGCCAACTACCAGGCGCTCCGTCCGCCGTGGGTCTACTGCCAACTACTGGGCGCTCCGTCCACTGGGCTAGTCGACTCACTCCAAGTCGAGTCGGTCAAGCAGTCGTCATGTCTCAGTCATCTACACGGTCTCCGTACTCCGCACGCACGTCTCCACCGTCGCGGGTCTGTCGCTACAACCAAGCGCACACACTCCGTAGAGTATCGCGGGTCCGCCGCTACAACCAAGCGTTCCACCGCCAAGGGTCTGCTGATGCATCCAAGCGCACCACCACTGTCAAGTACCACGGGTCCGCCGCTACACCCAAGCGCTCCACCGCTCAAGGTAAAAAGAAGATTCAGCTCACACAGGTTCGGTAGCACTGTTTCACGTAGGATCGCTGAGTGCTGTAGTCGTCGTCGTCGAAACCACACAGGATCTCTATACTGTCGTCGTCGCAGTCACAGTCGCAGTAACAGTAGTCGTCACAGTAACAATCGCAGCTAGCACTAGGGTTCCCGCACACAGAAAGCTCGTTCGGAGGATACGCTCCACGAGCCGAGAGGCTGATACATCAACTGTCACAAAGACCAGAGTTGATGTATCCAAAAGTTCCGTAACGTCAACAGGAACTCAACGCAACAGACGGTGCGTCGATCGGACGCCCGGTCTGATAGTTATTGGCATTTTCGTTCCCGGGGCCCGGTTGGTTTTTAAGGCAAAACCAACCCGACCTTACTCCACCAGCGTCCAAACCTCGGGCGGAGTATGCCAAAAGATCCGTCTCACTTAGAGGATTCCAACAAAGTCGACGGCACGTCAATCGGACGTCCGGAACTCAAGATATGAGCGTTTCCGCTCCGAGGGCCCGGTTGGTTTCGTGAACGAACCAACCCGGCCGTACTCCACCTGCGTCCAAACCTCGGGCGGAGTATGCCAAAATATCCGTCCCACTAAGAGGATTCCAACAAAGTCGACGACACGTCAATCGGACGTCCGGAACTCAAGATATGAGCGTTTCCGCTCCGAGGGCCCGGTTGGTTTCGTGAACGAACCAACCCGGCCGTACTCCACCTGTGTCCAAACCTCAGGCGGAGTATGCCAAAAGATCCGTCTCACTAAGAGGAACACAACGCGACTGACGGCGCGTCAATCGGACGTTCGTAACTCAAGATATGAGCGTTTCCGCTCCGAAGGCCCGGTTGGTTTCGTGAACGAACCAACCCGGCCGAACTCAAAGTAACCCGAAACCTTGAGTGAGATATACCGAAACGACCGTCTCGATCCAAGGATCGCGTTGCCGCTGACGGTTCGTCGATCGGAGGTCCGAGGCTCAAGTAATGAGCCAAAAACCAAATCTGGTTCGAAACGGGGGGTCCGGGTCCGGGCCGACCCGGCCCGACCCCCTCCCCCCCCCCCCCCCGGGGCGGCGCGGCGGCGCGGAGGCCGCGGGGGCCGCGGCGGCCAGTCGCCGCGAGGGGGCGGCACGCGGGGCGGCTTGTTGCCGCAAGGAGGCCGCGCGGGGGGATCAAACCCCCGCGGTTTTGAGGGGCGGCGCGGCCTTTGTGCCGCGCCGTTTTTTTTTAAACGCCCCACCCCCCCCCCCCCCCCCACGTGGGGGGCCTGATTTGAGCGGAACCGGGGGGCCGGCTGCCCCCCTACCTTCAAAGAAAACTGCCCCCCTTTAAGAGAGGGGTTTTTACACGCTGGTCGGGGGATTAATTCCCCCGGTTTTAACGGAATCCGGCCGGCCAGCTGGCCGGCCGGTTTCCTCCAACGGGACCGGAAATTCCTGTCCCCTCTTCGGCTTCCGACGTCGGCGGCCCGGCCGCCGGTCTTCTCTTCCGCCGCGGCCCGGAACCGGCTGCGGTCTCCTCGTCCCGCCGCGGCCCGGAACCGGCCGCGGCGTTCGACATCCGGTGCGGTGCGACGGCACCGCGCCCCTTCGCCGTGCCTTGATTCCATTCAATGCGGCGCGACGGCGTCGCGTTCTTGAAGATTCTTCCTCGGCGTGGCGCGACGGCGCCGCGTAAAATATTTGCACGATCATCCGCGTGGTGCGACGGCACCACGCCACTTGCTTCCACCCGCAAGAATAAACAAGAACGATGGAGGGGGGTTCGGCCGTGTTCATGCGGTCCGGCCCCCTCACGTTAAAATATTAACGCAACTTAAAATAATTCAAGTCACACATTAGTCTTTCTAATATCACGATCAAGAATAAAATAAGGAAACCAAAAAGAATTCGACAACCCCTACCTTGGTATAAGGTTCGAAGATTCGTCTACGTTCCGCGGAAGACGGCGTCGCGGAGGTCGGGCGTCGCGGTAGCCGTTCGTCAAATCCGATGACGAAGGGATGCGTTCGAAGAGACACGTCGTTGGCGAAACTTGTACACCGATGAAGGTTGTCCGAGGAAGAAGTGGCGTCCCCTTCGTAGACACGGTAAACGAAGAAGAGAGGCGTCGTTCTTCGTCGGAGCTTGAGCGTTCTTCGTGTTCTTCGTCAGAGCTTGAAGATGAAGAAGAAGCTCTCAAAAGCTCTCAAGGAGACAAACAAATAACCCCAAAATAAAATAAGACAACCTCTTATTTTATTAACACATAACACACTAGAATTTCAAGAGTTTGAAATTCAAAAGGTTTAACTCCCATAATTAAAAGTATCTCAAGTCATTTAATTAGGGGTTAAGCAAGTTGAGAGAATTTGAAAGGATTAGGGGTTCGTGTGGGCCCCACCACACTTAATCCTCCCAAGGGAGGTTAAGTGGGTGTGGGTCCCACTTCCAACCTCCTTTGATAGGTTTTAACAAGTTATATTAAAATTGTTCTACACAATTTTATTTAACTCAAACTAAAAACCCCAAAATCTAACTTTCAACCCGCAACAAACGCAACTCCCGAAAAGGTCTCTTTAAGCGAATATCGGCACTGCGAGTTCATCGGTGCCCTCGGATTTCAATTCCGAGCACCGGATCAAAATTTAGGAATTCCCGCTCGTTCGTTCACTGAATGTACCCGAGCCAAACCTCGGAAATTAATTCCGGGCACTCCGGGCCTCGGAATCAGGTGCCGTCTGAAACCGCGCTCTTGTAAAATTCTAAAGAAAATTAAGAAAAAAAATTTCCCTTGAATTTTATGGGTCTTTACATGTAAAGTCAAAAAAGAATAATGTATGATATCATAAATATTAATATGGTTCTGGTATAATTCAATAACATACTATAGTCTTCATATAGGAGGCTAAACATACCCTAAACTAAAGGAAAGTGCAAGGTAATGGGTTTTCATCTCACTTTTTATTCCCGTGAGATTCTTTCCATATTGCCACTAGTACCTTTTGTGTTGTGTATGTAATTACCATAATTGTATTCTTTCTGTAATACACTTTAATTTATGTGTATTTACATATCCATTTTATGATACCTCTTTAATGGGGTGTATGTTTCGTAAGTTACCAAATTGGTAAGGGTTAATTTCACAATCTCTTTATTATCCGAGGTTGTTTTTACATAAGTATATACTGGGACATATTTATTATCCATTTGCATGTTTTATGAAAGAGTTTTCAAAGGGATTGTTTTAAGGTACTTTTTTATGAAACATCATTTCAAATGTTTTAAATATTTATTCTTCTAAATCTTTCTCATTAATGTCCATGTCTTCAAAATGGTTTTTAAGGACTTATTTATATGGACGTGAATGTTTTTAAAATGATAATTTCTTTCAAAAGTTTCAAAGTGGTATGAGACACTTTGATTGAAAAATGTATTTAAATGACTTCTTTTCCAAATTGTGTGACTTATAAATGTTTTCATGAAAAAGGGGTATTTCTCTCCAAGAGTTTTAAAATCATTTTCATCAACGTCAAAATCCATTAATGGATTTTAAACATGTTTTGAAGTTGATTTATCATGATACAAATCTTCCATATTGTGTTGAAGGTTTTGTAATATGTTTGACTATGGATGTGTTATTTTTATACCATTCATGGTTTATGGTTAAAGTATTGACATTTCGTATCCTTGTTTTTATACGAATGTTTATGTTAAGTTTCATCCTTTTCATATGAGGAATGTATTGGACATAGTAAGTGACGAATGGAGCCTGCTATAGCTCTTTGATGCATCAGTAGGTCTAAGGAGACAACTAGACGTGGAATTGGCCGAGGCCCTTTCGCAATTTTATAGATGGTTTTGGCCGAGGCCTTAATCATTTTTAGACGTCTTGGATGAGGCCTTGACAAAATGTTTTAGAATGTCTGGAATTATACATTCCCTCATTATGAAAATAATATTGATGGTTCATGTGGTCATTCGACTAGTAGAATACCCATTATTATGTTTAATTATGGAATTATTTACTCATCTCATATTCCATCCATAAAAGTAATCATGTTTATTATTGGTAAAGGTATGTGGTTACAATTATTCACCATGCTTAATATTTATGTTACCTTCCACTAAATTATTTACACTTACTGAGCATATGAGCTCACCCCTTTCTATGTTTTATTTTCCCCAGGATTCCACGAAGTGTATTGTGAATGATATGCAGGGTTAATCCAAGGGAATAATGACATTCATAAAGGATTATTTATGTTGTTTTGTATGTTATAATGTGTAATGTAACATTCATGTATGTAATCTATTTTCCGTGACTGCTAAATCGATCGATCCTTCAGGATTTGATTCCTTGTAATCATGCCAATATATTAAAATAATGCACCGGCTCTGGGTAACTGGGTTTGGGGCATTACAATTGTTATGATATCATATATGGTTCACTTATGACTTTATATTACCCTTTCTTTCATAAATTCTATGTTAAAGCATCATTTTGGGTAAAATCGTTTCATCTATCATACGTGTTTCGACTTGTTGTTCTTGATATTATTACTTATATCCTTATTTACTTAATTACAGAATGTAAAACATGATTTATATATAATATATATTCAGAATATAAATATATATTATAGATCGATGAATGGAATGAAATTAACCGTTCATGGAGACGGTAAGACGCACGTTCGCATGAACGCTGTTTTCGTTTTATTATTGAATTGAATGGAATTAAGTAAATGAAACATATATGTAGATAAATCCAGTATCATTATTATGTAATATCTTTCATGATTATTTATTATATATACTTAATAATCATATTTTAATGGTTAATCATGGAAAATTAATCGCATCACGTTCGTGGAGACGGTAGTCCGTACGTACGCACGAGTAGTGATATCATTCCCATAATTATTGAATAGAATTGGAGTGGATGATATAATATCACAGAATTAGTATTATTTTATAATAACCATATATAGTTTTTCTTTACACCATTATACCCATCCAAGTATGGTGGTGGTAGAAAAAGTGATTACACCACGGCGTGGAGACGGTATTCCCTACGTACGCACGCGGTGTGATTTCATTTTCCGTAGGATGGATTTAAGGTGAGATGGGGTTGTTTCATATTTATAATATCATATAATTATATTAGTGATACTGGTTGTATTAATTTACAATGATAAAACTAAATAAGAGGAATTTGAAGAAGAAAGAAACTTGAAAGAATCGGTAGAAGAGATTACCTCTTCTTCAACGCACCTCCTTTAAGCTTCCTCATAAGTGACTAGAGTTGGTCTTTTGAGAAGACCAGAACCTCCATAATGTTTCTATGGAAGTGGATAAAATAAATGGGAAGGGTTTGGCCAATCTTGAAGGCTCAAAGTTTTGTAAAGAGAAGAGGGAGGAGGTTCCCTTTTATAAGGGAAGGGAGGGGCACTTTTGGAAACCTCCAAAATATTAATTTATAATAAACTCAAACCCACGTTAAAAATTCAAAAGTGAATCAAATTAGGATATGAGGTAATATAAAGTTGTAATATCATCAAACAATAAAATTTAGACATGTTGGAAAATTATTTTAAACCTTATCAATTTGATTTATCCTTATTTAATTTATTTAATATTATTTGTGGTAATAAAATTATAAATTATAAATTGTTATAAATATATAATTAAATGTTGTAAATTTTCCATAATTTGATACTTTATAACCTATTAGACCATATAAGTTTCAATTTGTAATTTTTAAATATTTTTTTTATTTTCAAATAATTTAATAATATGTTATTTTTATAAAATATCAATAGTGTAAATTTTGACACTATTCATTATTTTAATTTAAATAAAAACCACACAAGAGTTATGTTCAAACAAAAATATTTAATAGATTTATAACATGTAATATTCATCAAAAAAATTCATGGAGAACATTAATTTGTTCATATATTATTTATTTTAATATTGTTAAAACCATTTATTTTGTATTTCCCTTAATAAAATAATTACTAAAACATTTTTATATAATTATTTAATATACTTATTTGTCGTATAAAAATTAAATATAAAATTCTATGATGAAAATAAAAATAATAACTTTCATAATATTATTTTTACTTGAATTTATCATCTTAAAATCACAACAGTTAATTTTTTATATTTATTAAATTATAAAGGTGACATCTTTGACATCATTTAAAATAAAATAATATAAATGTACTAATCGGTTTCATAAGGCTCAAAATGGTCCAAAAATTGATCCTTGGATGATTAGGGTATAGATATACTCGAAAAATATTGTTTGGTGAAGTTTATGGTCCATTTGATAGGTATTGTTATTTTAATAAAAACTATATTATTGATTTTTATCTAAATAAATAATTTCTTCATCATTAATGTATAAGCTATTAAAGTAATTAAATATTTCTTAAAAAATACAAATAAATTACCATGATAAAGAAAAACTATTTATATTTCAAATGTGTATTTATAATATAATTTATATTATGTATATTTTTATATTAAAAATAATCTAATTATTAAAGTTTGAGTGATACATTTCACTTTCCTTTAAAATAAATAAATAAAACGTCTTAATCAAATACAAGTGGGTTAAATTAGATTCCATTTCGACCCAAGTATGATTTATTGTAAAATATAATCATCCAATTATATTAGGACAAGTGTTAGGGTAATTTTATAATATTATGTTTACCCTTAATTACCCGATTTACCTTTAACTATGGTAAGTAAAATTTACCGTAGTTACAATTCATAATGAATAAAAATAAAAAGTAGCTTATTAACATAATTAAGACCTACTGAATCCAAATATGGAATAAATATTTTCAAATTCAAATCATAGAAGTTGCAGAAATTAATTTAAAATAAATCATGTTGTTAAGAAAACGAGTTTTAAAAGTTAAAACATTGCAAAAGATTGAAATGATTTTACCTATGAATTAAATGTAAAATCAATGATAATGACATAAATTATATTAAATGGTAAAAATATATTCTATTTATACTTTACAACCATTAAATATTATAATTTATCCATATAAATTATTACGATGAAGAAAGTTGTTTTTAATTAAAATATAGCGTGTTTTTTCTATTCATTAAAATATGAAAGTTACTAGAATAATATGAAAATTTTATCAAAAGTAATTTTTTTAGTCTTGATTCCAAAGAAGAATTTTTTTTTTCAAATTGAACTTATAAACATGTCAAAACTAGATTTAAAGTGGATGCACCATCAAAAGGCGGCAAAACTGCATTTTTTGAAAATTACTTATTTTACTCGAAAAATTGATTTTGTTCTCATATGATGTTCTAGAAAATGTGTAAGATAAATAATAATGTTATAAAGTTTAAAATTTAGTTACTACTATTCATAACGGCTAGTCCATAATAATATTATAACAATATATCATTGTTTAGTGAAACCCGATATTGTGTACTACACACGCTATCGAGGAAGGTCGTGATTGCGTGTAACGCAACCCAAGTCAAGGTTCCGTGTAGTGAAAGCTCCATTTTTTGTTGTGTATAACATAATGAAAACTTATTTAATTTATAAATTAATCAAAATCTATACTTAATGTTGTGTAGAATAATTTCTACAAAACGAACTTGAAATTGTGTGTAACACGAGCCAAAAATAGTGTTGTGTATACTGCAAGCTGATACAGTGTTGTGTATAGCACAAGATAAATTTGTTTTAGCGTACAACAGAAGACATCAATGAATCTAAAAATAATAATTCTCATAAAATCTCAGGTTGTTACATTCTACCCCCCCTTAAAATGAATTTCACCCTGAAAATTCGTCGGGGTTGTAAATGGTTTACTACTTGAAAGTTTCTTAAATAGAAACCCACATAGTAAAATGGAATACAAAAACTTAACATTAAGAACTAATGTATGAAATGTAAAGGTTACCCAAATTAACTAATAACTGGGTTTCTACAAAGGAGAACATAGGTGAAAATATGGACATGGAAGAGAAATCTAACCAGCAATTTCTGATGGAGAGTGGTAGAGGACATGGCTATGAAAAAGCCAACAATCAGAAAGCCATAAATTTGTGATGATTTAAGGTACCATCTGATTCATCGGATATAAGGACACTATGGAACCATTTTTTTTCAAGATAATTTCCCTAAAGTTGAAGTATTATTGAATTAAAAGAAATACTTACTTGATTTTGGTACAATTTTACTGTTGTTTGTGCCTTGAACCATTTCCACATCATCTTTTAAATAAATAAAGTTGAATTTGTCTTCTGTGAAGTGTTAGAAGATCATGTGATAGAATGATAGTTGATTCCATCTGTCTCAAACAAAAGGATAGAAAAAGTTATTAAATATACATAAGTCCATCTATAGTGAGAATAATCGTATATGGTTCCTAAAATGGACTTATACTTCTTATATCATATTGCATAATATAATAAAACTAGATTTTAGTAACCAGAGACTTCTTGTAGGCTAGTGGTAGGTGATAAAGGTCTGTCACACTTTGGTTGTGCGTTCGATTCCCACAGCCTTGTCCGACGCGACGGGTTGTCGCCCGTCCTGCAGGTTTTCCTTTTTCTAAAACTACATTATTATAACATTCCATAAATAATATCGAAAAAAGTTCTGGCCATAAACAATACTAACTTATGTCTAACATAATCCATTCCAATATTTAGGCTTATCCAAAATACTTCTGTCCAAGCTCATAGTATAAAGAAAACAATTATTAAAAATGTCATCTTCCAAGCATGTGAATACCATCATTTATCCCCCATATATTATACGATATATATTGTTGGTAAAATTAAAAACATGTGAATACCTTAATCATGTATTCTCTTGAAACATGTATAACCATATAATCTTTTTGAAAACATGAATGATCCCAGAATTTCTATATATTCAAACCATGATATCACTTTGTCCTTACATTAGTCATGAGCTCATTTAATTTTTTCTTTATCCCTTCATTATGCACATATCATCTTCTTTCCAAAAATATTTCAATCAATTTCCATGGTTACCGGTACCATATAATTATTGAAAACCAATACATAGATATTCCAAAATTCCATGATACCATAAATGAGATTCTGTGATACTGTTTTGAAATCCCATTACATAAACACTAAATCATTACACAACATCATTTTCATACTCAACATCAAAAATAGTGATCGCATGTGACTTCCCTTTATCCTTTTCCTTAAGAGGTTTCTCACACTGATCATCATAAACCCTTGGATTAGTGCATTGATTAGCATAATTCCCCAATTCCTTTCACTTGAATCATTGAAGTGTTGGTGGTGCGTTCTCTACAATCTTTTCATTATTCACATCATTAGAAACCCTTTTTACATTACTTCGACACTAAGCTACTCGATGACCTTTTTTCCACACTTAAAACATTTTCTAGTCCCTTTAAGACAATATCCACCATGCTTATTTCCACCCTTTGAGCATAAAGAAACATTCATCTTCTTTTCACAATTATTCTGGGATTTCTCCTTGAACTCCATCTTTCTTTTCTTGTCAAAACCATGAGATGGATATGTAATACCAACATACATTTCAACCTTTATAGCACAACATACAATTTCTTCATAGCTACTGAATTCTCTTATAGCTAATGCCCTTGGAAGACTTTAAATTAAGCCACTGAAGAATCGATCAACTTTAATTTCAGGTTAGATGATAAAGCCATATGCATAACTTGCAAGACTTGTAAAATTCACTTCGTATATACCAACAGACTCCTCATCCTTTTTCTAAAGCTCAAGGAAATCCTTTTCTATCTTTGTATGAGGAATACGAGCGAAGTAATTATTGAATAATAAGTTCTTGAACTCATCCCATTCCATGGATTCAATTTCATCTTGAGGCCTCGTATTCACAATTAGAGTCCACCATTGATCTGCTTCACCTTCTAAACGGTAAATAACCAGAATGAATTTTTCATGTTCCGAATAGTAAAGTATGGAAAACTATATTTTCAATGGTACTGATCCATTTTCAGCAACAAGTGGATCACAAGACCCACTGAAATAAGGTGGACGTTTCCTCATGAAGGACTCAATAGAATATTGTTCCATTCTCTGCTCATTTGGAAGTCCAGAATGATTCATATCTTGTGTAAGTATATCAATAAGATTTTTCACTCCATCTCCCATAACATTGGTTTGTTCAAGAGGAAAATCATTGCAATGTACAATACATTTATAAAAATGGTTCCTTCGGGTTCCATCCATCGTCTAAAACCCAAAAAGAATAGTGTGAGAGGAAAACATCAAGCTAGGGAAAAAAACATAATAAATGGGGATTACCTTCAATATATAACATCTTAGGGTTAATTTTAAGATTGTTACTATAATTCTATTAATATAACCTATACTTATACTTAACCTAAGGGACATCCCTAGACATACCTTAGAAATATCTCTAGGGATCTCACTAAAGTTTTCACATCCTAGTTTCCAAAGGTTAACTAAACCTTTCCTCTGATACCAACTGTATAGACACAAAGCTTGACGTACATGGAAATTACATTACTCTTGCAGAATATCTAATACATAACAAATACTGACACCAAATGACTATAATAGTTTAGTGTCTTTGGAATCTCAGAATATAATCTTCTAATCTTGGTGAAAGATCATCAAAATCTCCCATAAAGATCTTCCACTTTTGTTTTTGTACCTAAAACATTTCTTTATATCCTGGGGAATATAAAACATAAAAAGGGTGAGATCAAATGATCAGTAAGGGTAAACATAGAGAACATAAAACAATCCACAAACATTTGAATGCAAAAACTTGAACATAAAATTTAAACATCAAAATCTTGAGCAAATACATAAATCTTGGAAGTACATAAGGAATAGATCATAATGGATCATCAATCATGATAAAATATCATGGGAATAATACATGTAATTGTGGAAAACCATTAAGAACATGATATTATTTCCATAGTAGCCAAGGCATTGCTGCCAAGACCATCATAGTGGACAAAGTCCCTTACTAAATCGAGTTCACTCCTCATTCCAGTCTTGTATCACTCAACCAGATTAACTTTCCATTCCAGCCATGTCTATCTCATGAGATATAAATATTTACCCAATTCATTGGAGGGAGATATAGGTCCCACCCATCTCATAATGAAACCATTCTTATGTGTGCCACAAAATCATAAATCATACATCATAGCATAACCCATGTAATAAAAATGGAATTCATTAACATCATGCCATCATAACATAATCCATTGAAGGACTTAATAAAAATAATTCCATCATAACATAATGAAATAAATGTAATAATAGGGATAGAAATAGAAACCTATATTATCATAGATGGAAAATAATTTTGATAAAACTCTTGAACTCCATTCCTGAGGAAAATATCCTTTCTTCTTCAAAAACATATTTCCTTCCTCAATATGTCATACAAATTTTAAACTAAAAGAAGTTAATTGAAAATAAACTTAAAAACTTTTAAAGGAAGATTCATGTAAATAATGTTCTATGAAATCATAAAAATCCATTCACACTGTATAAGTTGAAAATAAACATTCTTCTCGTACTTTGACCGGAAAAGTCAAAAAGTAACTGGTACTGAAAACGAAAAAAGATTAATTTCAAATGTTTTACCAAAAATTAACCAATAGGTAAAATTGGATTTACACAATTGTAGGAGGATAGAAATAATATTACATATTGAGGAAACATGGGTGTGGATGATAAATATTCCCCAGTAAATTCATAATTATAAACTATATTGGATAAAAATGAGATTGTGAGATCTTCCCTTACCTTAGGTCTGATATGCTTCATACGTATCCAAACCTCATGTATATTTATTTAAATAATGTCATTTACTTATCAAATAATTATATTCATTGTTATTATATCATATATGGTTCACTTATGACTTTATATTACACGTTCTTCCGTAAATTCCATGTTAAAGCAGCGTTTTGGGTAAAATCGTTTAATTTATCGTACGTGTTTCGACTTGTTGTTCTTGATATTATTACTTATATCCTGATTTAATTAATTAAATAATGTAAAAAAAGATTTATAAATAATATATATTCAACATATAAATATATATGATAGATCGATAAATGGAATGAAATACACCATTCATAGAGACGGTAGACCATACGTACGCATGAACGCTGTTTTCGTTTCATTATTGAATTGAATGGAATTAAGTAAATGAAACATATATCTAGATAAATCTAGTATAATTATTATTTAATATATTTCATGATTATTTATTATATATACTTTATAATCATACTTGAAGGGTTAATCACAGAAAAATAATCTCATCGCGTTCGTGGAGACGGTAGTCCGTACGTACACACAAGTGATGATATCGTTCCCATAATTATTAAATAGAATTGGAGTGGATGATATAATATCTCAAAATAATTATGATTTTATAATAACCATATATAGTTATTATTTACACCATTACACCCATCCAAGTAAGGTGGTGGTGGAAAAACTGATTACACCATGACATGGAGACGATATTCCGTACGTACGCACGCGCTGTGATTTCGATTTCCGTAGGATGGATAGAAGGTGAAATGAGGTTGTTTCATATTTATAATATCATATAAGTATATCAGTGAAACTTATTGTATTAATTTACAATTAAAAAACTAAATAAGGGGAAGTTGAAGAAGAAATAAACTTGAAAGAATCTGTAGAAGAGATTACCTCTTCTTCGACGCACCTCCGCTAAGCTTCCTCTTAAGGGACCGGAGTTGGTATTTTGAGAAGACCAAAA
Source organism: Viscum album (assembly GCA_963277665.1). Classification (NCBI taxonomy): domain Eukaryota; kingdom Viridiplantae; phylum Streptophyta; class Magnoliopsida; order Santalales; family Viscaceae; genus Viscum; species Viscum album. Next base: position 38,326 of record CAUJRU010001861.1, read on the forward strand.
CCTCCATAATGTTTATAGGGATGTGGATAAGAGAAATGGTCAGGGGTTGGACGAGATTTAAGGCTCAAAGTGTTGTGAAGAGGAGAGGGAGCAGGTGCCCTTTTATAAGGGAAGTGAGGGGCACTTTTGGAAGCCTCAAAAATATTAATTTATAATAAACTCAAACCCCACTTAAAAACTTTCAAAGTGACTCAAATTCGTATACGAGGTAATATAGGGTTGTAATATCATCATGAAATATAATTTAGACATGTTGGGAAATTATTTTAAACCTTATCAATTTGATTTATCCTTATTTAATTTATTTAATTTAATTTGTGGTAATAAAATTATAAATTATAAATTGTTATAAATACATACTTAAATGTTGTCAATTTCCTATAATTGGATACTTTAAAACTTTTTAGACCATATAATTTTCAATTTTTAATTTTTAAATATTTTTTTGATTTTTAAATAATTTGATAATATGTTATTTTTATAAAATATCAATAGTGTCAATTTTGACACTATTGATTATTTGAATTTAAATAAAAACCACACAGAAGATATGTTTGAACCAAAATATATAATATATTCCTAACATGTCATATAAATAAAAAAATCATGGAGCACATTAATATGTTCATATATTATTTTATTTAAAATTGTTAAAACAATTTATTTTGTATTTCTCTTAATAAAATAATTACTACAACATTTTTGTATAATTTTTTAATATACTTATTTGTTCCATAAAAATCCAAAATAAAATCCTATTATGAATATAAATATAATAAATTTCCTAATAATATTTTTACTCGAATTTATCATCTTAAAATCACAACATTTAAATTTTTATATTTATTAAATTATGAAGGTGACATCTTTGACATCATTTGAAATTAAATAATATAAATGTCCTAATCGGTTTTGTAAGGTTACAAATGGTCCACAAATCGATCCTTTGATTGTTAGGGTATATATATACTCGACCAATAATGATTGGTCATGTTTTAGGTCCTTTTGATAGGTATTGTTATTTTAATAAAAACTATATTATTGATTTTTCACTAAATAAATAATTTCTTCATCATTAATGTATAAGCTATTAAAGTAATTAAATACTTCTTAAAAATTAAAAATAAATTACCTTGATAAAGAAAAACTTTTTAGATTTCAAATGTGTATTTATAATAGAATTTATATTCTGTATAACCTTATATTAAAAACAATCTAATTATTAAAGTTTGAGTGAGATGTTTCAATTACCGTTAAATAAAATAAATAAGAGGTCTTAATCAAATATAAGTGGGTTACATTAGATTCCATTTTAACCCAATTATGATTTAGGGTAAAATATAATCATCCAATTATATTAGGACATGTTTTAGGGTAATTTTATAATATTATATTTACCCTTAATTACCCGATTTACCTTTAACTATGGTAAATAAAATTTACCGTAGTTACTATTCATAATGACTAAAAATAAAAAGTAGCTTATTAACATAATTACGACCTATTGATTCAAAATATGGAATAAATTTTTCTAAATTCAAATCACTTTAGTTGCAGAAATTAATTGAAAATTAATCCTGTTGTTAAGAAAACGAGTTTTAAAAGTTAAAACATTGCAAAAGATTTAAATGATTTTACCTATGAATTCAATGTAAAATCAATGCTAATGACATAAATTATATTAAATGGTAAAAATATATTCTATTTATACTTTAAAACCATTATAGAATATAATTAACCATATAAATTATTACGATGGAAAAAGTTTTTTTTAATTAAAATATAGTGTGTTTTTACTATTCCTTAAAATATGAAAGTTATCAGAATAATATGAAAAATTTATCAAAAGAAAATTTTTATATCCTGATTCCAAAGAATAATTTTATTTTGTCAAATTGAAATTATAAACATGTAAAAAACAAGATTTAATGTTGATGCGCCATCAAAAGGAGGCAAAACTGCATTTTTTGAAAAATACTTATTTTACTCGAAAAAATTATTTTGTTCTCATACGATGTTCTAGAAAATGTGTAAGAAAAATAATAATGTTATAACAGTCAAAATTTAGTTAATAATATTCATAAATGCTAGTCCATAATACTATTATAACAATATATCATTGTTTAGTGAAACCCGATATTGCGTACAACACACGCCATCGAGGAAGGTCGTGATTGCGTGTAACGCAAGACAAGTCAAGGTTGCGTGTAGTGCAAGATCCCTTTGTTGTTGCATATAACATAATTAAAAATTATTTTATTTATACATTAAACAAAATAAATACTTAATGTTTCATAGAATAATTTCTACAAAACAAATTTGAAATTGTGTGCAACACGAGCCAAGAATAGTGTTGTGTATACTGCAAGCTAATACAGTGTTGCGTATAGCACAAGCTAAATTTGTTGTAGCGTACAACACAAGATGTCAATGAAATTAAAAGGAATAATTCTCATAAAATCTAGGGTTGTTATAATAAGAGATCCCATATTAGAATATAAAATAAGTGCTTCTTTTATAACTCCTTTCCTAGCCAGCACATCAGCCATAAAATTACATTCCCTCCATGTGTAACTGACCACTATACCCTGATCTAAAAAGATCATGAACTTAATGATGGGATAATTCAAGTCCCAAAAGGTTTAATAATTCCCTGTAGAACATAAACTATTCCCATAGAGTCTATTTCCACCTACCTGATATTAAGGTTGTATAGCCTATATAGTCTAATCCCACCAAACAAGGCCCTCACTTCAGCCTATATAGAATTACATGTGCGGTAGAAGGATCTGAAACCTAGAAGAAAATAACCACTAACATCATGGAAAATTCTACCACCCCACAAAGTACCTTACACACATTATCCATCAATATTAACTTTTAGACCACTCAAGGGAGGAATCCAGACACCCACACCCCCTTATTTCTACTTACATTATCCCCAACATTCAACACCACCATTCGTATCTTCATCTTCAACGAAGTGATACAAAAGTTGTGGGTATGAATAGAACCATGTTCGACCAAAAGTCATTTCACCCAAACATGCATGGATAAGTGAGAATATCTCTTTCCCTCCCTTATCTTGTTCCTTTCCTACCATATGACCCAACATTTAGCTGACAGTAGTAGGGCTCTCACACTGGTCTCCTCTTCGATTTGATCTCCCCTTGGAACCTCCCCTCTAGAAAATCAACAATCTTATCCCCATTCCCTAATAAACCAGTGCAACTTCAATGGTTTTCTAAATACCCATAAACCGGTAACGTCCTGGAACTAGGTTCCACTCAATGGGTGCCCCGAACCCAGTTGGACACAAGACCTCAAGCGCATTTCCCCAAACGCCAGAGGCTGCCGACTAGTAGCGAGGGCCTAGGTCTGATAGTGGGGAAACTATACCCTAATTTTTCAAAGTGTAGCGCAGCGAAATAAAATATAACCATACATAAAAATTGGAAGCAATAAACCATACACATTCCACTTGAACAACTATAGTAAAAGATAACCGATTAGTTATATATATATATGATGCAACATGTCTCAAGTTCTAAGAAAACAACCTGATCATGTTACATAACAGTACAGCAATATAGAGTACAATAAAGCAAAACAAAACAGCCAGTAGCATCGCATGCCTAATCCTAGTCCCATGCTCCCATACTCCTCAGCATCAATCAAGTACCTGTATAGGGACCCTTTCCCTTATCCACACCTTTAGAAACGTAATCTGTTTGGGCCGAAAAGAATGACCCAAATAGGGTGTGAGAAATAATTTTAGTAGGCACCCACCAAAGGCTCATGCTCAACTGTGTGTAAACATGCAACAGCAGTGTGAAAAAGTAAAATGAAATAAACTAAGAAGTACTAAAAAGTAACTAACTTAACCAGTTATATTGCCATTTTATTATTCAATTTATCCATTTAATATAAGAAATCGCCACAGTGAATTTCTAAGTAAATAGTCGCTGTCCTCAGACACGCAAACCCTTACCCTCCGGTAATCAAAATCCAACCCACAGGTACTTGACCTCCGGAGTAACATATATTTCTCTTAGGCATACAAAGATTATCCCTCAAGAACAGATGTCACCGCCCTCGGGCATACGAAAGGTTTCCCTCAGGCGAAAAAGAATGTTTCCCTCAGGCTAATCCAGTCATGCCTTAAGGCTATAATAAAACACCACCCTCAGGAACAAGTAACCGGGATGATCCCAACATGTAAATAAGCAATTCACATACAATTCCTCTCAAGGAAATTTAACAAACATCATTACAATGGCATACCCTCTGGTATTTTGGCCAAACGGCTAAACAGAGGAACGCACCCCTGGGGTGGTCCTGGATCCATGCAGTGATCCCAAATTGAAGTTTATTATCACATTTAATCACCTATAAATTTCTAGGTAGTTAAAATAGCCATGACCTCAGCCACACGATACCCCAACATGGGTTCATAGCACAAAAATACACACAAACGCTCAACATTTGGAAATTAAACACAAAGCCACCTACCTTAAACAGTAAAGAACGGTATACCAGAACGAAGCCTTCTGAAACGCCCAAGAACGACGTAGATCTGAGGTAAAATAATTCTCATTAAACCTCAAATAACCTCACTTAGATGGAGAATTTTTGAGAACTACGCAAAGAGAATGAAGCTGTTACCTGCGCGGTTCCAACGTGATCGACGGAAGCGGAAACTGATTTCTAACGCTTGATCGGTTGATCCACGAAGGTTCGGCCATCCTCTCATGAGCTCCCATCTAGTTCTAAGCGAATCCTGTGAACAGGGTTGGTTACTGCCCATTTTAAGCGAAAAAAACAAAGTACATGGTGTGTACTTTTGACTACACGGTGTGTACTCCAATCATTTAACTGTTACTCTGGCGGCACTGCCAAACTGTTCATCTGTCGAGATGAGTACACGACATGTATTGATGATTACACGGCATGTACTGTCGCACAACTGGTGGCTACTTCCACCGCCTTACTATTTTCCTTCCGACTGACTACACAGTGTGTAAATACCACTACATGCTGTGTAGTTGGTTTTTTACACCCTTTGTCACCGTCATTGGTACACACCCTGTGTACTTATCCCACACGACCAAAAGTACACTGCGGGTGGAATAGTACACGGCATGTAGTTCCAATTTTTTGGATTTTTCCCATTTTCCTTATATTCTCAAAAACACTTAAGGAAAAGAGAATGGAAGAAACCCATACCACAAAATAATAACTGGGTTCTTACAAACTTCCCCCCCCCCTAAGACAATTCATCCCCGAATTTCCCTTCCAAGGGTGGCGAAGATAAAGCTCAGAACAACTCAGGCCACTGAGCACGCATGTCGGTCTCCCACTCCCATGTCTCATCTTGCACTCGGTCATGCTGCCATAGCACCCGTACGAGAGGAACTGACCAGCCTCGGAGAACCTTCGTGTTCCTATCAAAAATACAAATTGGATGCTCCTCAAAGGACGCATCTACCTGTAGTTCAACCTCCTCGGCTTGAAAGACACGAGATGAGTCTGAATGATAGCAACACAACTGTGATACACGGAAGACGTCGTGCATGGATCGGTACCTCTGTGCTAACTACAACTTATAAGAAACCAGACCGACTCTCTCTAGAATCTCTAATGGCCCCACATACCCCAAAGAAAGATTACCCAGTCTCCGGATCCATCTGTGTCCCAGCCTCGGCGAAACATGCAAGAAGACATAATCCCCGACCACGAACTCTAAAGGTCGTCTGTGGAAATCAACATAAGATTTCTAACAAGACTGAGTGGTAGTTATCTGCTTCCGAATCAACTGGACCTGCTCATAAGTTTCCTACACGAGACGTGGTCCCAGTAAAGCTGCCTCACCTGCCACTAACCAACACAAAGGTGATCGGCATGGCCAACCATATAAATCCTCATAAGGTGCCATCTCAATAGTTTCCTGAAAACTATTATTGTAGGAAAACTCGACTAAGGGTATATGCTTCTCCCAAGATCCCCCAAAGTCAAGGATGCATGCACACAACATGTCCTCAAGTACCTGTATTGTACGCTCAGACTGGCCATCGGTCCGAGGGTTGTAACTTGTGTTCAGAAGCACGTGTGTACCTAGTGCCCTCTGAAAATCTTCTAGAAATGAGATGTAAAACGGGCATCCCTATCTGAAACGATATAGATAGGGAACCCATGAAGACGCACGATCTCTCGGATATATAACTTCCAGTGCTCGTCAACTCCGATGGTCTCCTTGATCGGAAAAGAGTGAGCTACCTTCGTGAGTCTTTCCACAACAACCCACACAAAATCATTTCCTCGAGGTGACCTTGACAACCCGCCACGAAATCCATCGTGACATCATCCCATTTCCACTCTGGAATGGGTAACTGATGTAACAATCCAGATGGTCTCTGATGCTCCGCCTTCACCTGCTGATAGGTGGAACACCTTGTAACAAAACCAGCTACATCTATCTTCATACCCGGCCACCAGTATTGACGTCCCAAGTCATGGTACATCTTGGTAACCCAGGGATGAACTTCCCAAGATGAAGCATGAAACTCCTGCATCAACTCCTCACATATATCCTCTGGAACCCATACTCATCCATGGAAACGCAGTACCTCATCATCGCCTATCGTCCAACCAGGAGCAGGGTCCTCACTAGAAACCGACGCCTGTAGAACTAGGAATTATGAATCAGATAGCTTTCTCATCCTCACTCTATCCAGGAGGGTAGAATTCATAGCTAAAGAAGAAATATTGGTCTACCCCTGACTATCATACACCTCTAAATGCATCTCAGAGAACAAAGCCATGAGCTTCCACTCGCCACTGGCCTCCTATACCTCCAGTTTCTGAGTCCTCCTGCTCAGTGCATCAGCTACGACATTACCATTACAAGGTGTATAAGCATGCTCAAAATCGAAGTACTGAAGGTATTCGACCCACCTTCGTTGTCTCAGGTTCAAGTCACGCTGAGTAAAAATATACTTGAGACTTTTGTGGTTTGTGAAAACCAAAAAATGTTCTCCTAAGAGATAATGTCTCCAACAGCGCAACACATGCACAACTACAGCCAAATCGATATCATGTGCGGGGTAATTCCTCTCATGCGGCCTCAACTGCCGAGAACTGTACGCAACAACTCTGTCACCCTGCATCAAAATTGCTCCCAGCCCAATACCTGATGCATCATAGTAAACTATATTCCTATTCCCTTGCTCTAGAAGTATCTGGATTGGTGCTGATGTCAACCTTCCTTTCAAGTCCTGAAAGGCTATCTCACATGATTCAGACCAAACAAAATTCACACTCTTCTTAGTCAGACCCTTCAACGGCCCTGATAAGCAGAAGAAGTCCTAGATGAATCATCTGTAGTAACCAGCCATCCCCAAGAAACTTTGTATCTCAAACACGTTCTTAGGATGCTCCTAGGAAACTACTACTCTCACCTTCTCTGGCTCTACTAAAACTCCTACCTATAAGATGATATGACCAAGTAAGTGAATCTGATCCATCCAAAAGTCTCACTTTGAGAGCTTAGCATATATCTTATGCCCTCTTAGTGTACTCAATACGATCTTCAGATGGGTGGCATGGTCGTGTCGATTGTGAGAGTACACCAAAATGTCATCCACGAATACTACCACAAAAGAATCCAGATAAGGATAGAACATGCGATTCATTAGAGCCATGAAAACTCCTGTCGCGTTCGTGAGTTCGAACGGCATAACCAAGTACTCATACAGACCATATCTATTACGAAAAGCTGTAAGCAGTATATCTGAGGGCCTCACGCACAGCTGATGATATCCAGATCGCAAGTATGTCTTTGAGAACACTCATGCTCCATGAAGTTGATCAAAAAGATCATCAATCCTTGTCAAGGGATATCGGTTCTTGACCATCAACTAGTTCAACTTCCGATAATCCACACAGAGTCTGAGGGTACCGTCTGCCTTCTTCGCAAAGAGGATCGGTGAACCCCAAGGAGAAGTACTAGGTCAGATAAAACCCTTTGCCTGTAACTCCTCTAACTACCTCTTGGGCTCTTGAAACTCTGGTGTAGCCATCCTGTAAGGTGGAATGGACACCAGTGCTGCTCCTGGTACAAGCTCAATAGAGAAATCCACCTATCGCTCCGGAGGTAGACCAAAAATGTCATCCAGGAAGACATCCGTGAAATGATCAACCACTGGAGTGGAATCCAACTGAAAAGTTCCATGATGATCCAGATATAAACTCGCAATCTTGGCTGTGACTCCACCTCACCCATGATGCTCTGGTCTAGCTCGACTCAACTGAACATCCCATATGCCCATGTATAGAAACTCTCCGCCCTCTAGTGTCATGAAACACACCCTATGATGATATCAATCTACAAAGGTTCGAAAGGTAACCAACCAGTCCGTCTCGAGAATGAAATCGTAGCTCTTCATCTCTATGACATACAGGTCCCATAGAAAGTGACACCCTCAAACCTTAAGGGGAACTCCTTGCACTGACGCACACATTCCGTTCTCATTCCCAACAGAGTGTCTAGCGTCATAACATCAGAAGAAGAAGAAACACAGAGCCTGATGCTCTCCACAATAGGCATAGATAAGAAACTATGTGTATCACTCGTATCAAAAAGTACGAAAGATAAGATAGAAGCTACTAGAATAGTACCTCTGATAGTAGAAGGTCCGAGATCCTGCTCCTGTTGGGTCTGTTGCACCACATATGCCTGCCCAGTGCTGCGACCCTACGACAGAGCCTGGCTACCCTGAGTTGCCCTGCCCTGTTGCCTCTGAGATCCCGGTGTCTGGCTACCACTGCCACGACCACCATCTCTGCCTACACGCCCTGACGTATTCCAGATTTCTGACTGGTAAGAAGCTATTGGTCCTACTTCCGTACGTGGAGTCTGCACAAAACCCCTCTCACTATCCACCAGTGAAAATGCCCTGCAAAAGCATTGTAGATGACCCATCATTACACAAGATCTGCACTCCAATTGATCATGTGGACACTGCAGTCTCTTGTGCCCCTCTTTAGCATAATGGTATCAAAAGACCGGGCCACTTGAAGAAAATGCCTGGCTAGTACTGCCACCGTGAGAGAAACTCAGCCGTTTCTTCCTCTTCCCAGTAGAAATAGTACCAAAAACTGGTTATGAACCACCCTGGCCCACACCAATAGCTTCCCACTAGTTCCTCTATGTAATCAGTGCCTAATTTACAGTATCATGTACTGAAGGCAACCTGAGAACATTTACCAGTGCTCAGATGTCATAATAAAGACCATCCAAAAATCGTCTGGCTCTAAACGTCTCATCACCCACCATAACGGGTGCAAAATGCTGAAGCTCGGTGAAACAAGTAGAATAGTCCATCACTGACATAGCGCCCTACAACAGGATCATGAACTCTTGAGCTCTATCTTCCATCAGCGTCTCTGGAAAGAAGAAGTCATAGAAGACTGCCTGAAAATCTTCCCACGCCATGTCTCTGTGATGCTCTAACTAGGTGGTAACATATCACCACCTTCTGGCCGAAACATGCAGAATATACGCCACGAGCTTGACCCTCCGCCCTGGAGGCATCTCAAGATGCTCGAAAACAGTCTGCATATACCCCATCAAAGACTTTACAACCTGTTGTCCGCCATCCCCTAAGAACATAGGCGGATGCTGCTGCTGGAAGATATGAGTCAGCTCAGCCATAGATGTGGCAGCCAACAGTGCTCCCTGAAAGGCCTGCATGAAGCGCATAAATCCTTCACGGAACTGTGCCTCCATGCATGTGTCCGGTATAATAGCTGGCGCCGCATCTGGCTCTGCTGGAGGATCCACTGGTAGCCCATTGCCCACCATATCTGGAGTATAGTCGTTGCCGCTCTTCTGGAAAACAAAGTGTGGTCGTCTTAGTGGCATGACTCTACAAGGTCAAACACACACCTTAGATCCACATTATCAAAGACTAAAAATGAAGGGACCAAAAACGGAACAGGAGGAAGAATGCATTTAAAAATTTTCAATACAAGACTACACGGTGTGTATACTAACTACACGGTGTGTACCTGACTTTTCTTCCACTTCCTGAGTCCTGCTACACAGCTTAGCCACATGACTCCTGTTGAACAAAACTACACTGCGTGTATATCATCTACATGACATTTATGGTGAAAATTTCCAACTTCCCGTATCATTTGTGACATGTCCGACTACTCAGTTGAGACTAAACGGCGTGTTACACCCGCACACGGCGTTTACACCACTCTGTCTTCCCAGCCACATGGCTAACTCTAAACGGTCTATCCTCAGACAAGACTACACGGTGTGTCCCAAAGGCACACGGAGTGTACTAGACGAGCTCTGCCGACCTGTGTTGTTATTTACACGGCCGGATACACTACTCAAACTAAATAGTGTGTTCCATATAAACATGGCGTGTACACAAAAGGATTACCCCGACATGTGTTGTTCGTTACACGGCTGGGTCCCTAGGTTACACTACACGGAGTGTTCAAGAAAATATTACACCGGCCCGTGTTTGTTAGTTACAAGGTCGGGTATCCTGGTCAACACTACATGGCATGTACTTCAGGTACACAATGTGTTTTACCCCAGACTTTCCCTACCCCATGTCCCCACCCACACGGTCTATGAAATGGGAAGAGACTACACGGCGTGTACTTAGGGTACACGGCGCGTACTTAATTTTTTTTCCATTTCTTCCCAAACAGAAGAACACACAACATGTGTCCATAGAACTACACGGCGTGTACACTGGGTTTTCCGGATAGTATGCCTCAGAAACTTCTCCAAAACCCATAAAATACTGAAAACAACACTTAAGTGCCAAATTCCGATCCGTGAGGGCCCATACTCCTAGTGAATCAATGTTTGGATTCTTATTTGTGTTATAATAAAATAAATAGTAAATGATCCACCAAATTCCGGTAAATGGGGGCCCATACTCCCAAAAAACCAATGTTTGGCGTTCATCCTCACAACCATGGCACAAAAAAAGACTCTATCACATAGCATGCATTTATCAAGCAGCTATCACAATAACATGCTTTTCTAGCACAACAACTATCACAACAACATGCAATTTCTAATTCACCTACATGGCATGGAACTATGCATGGCATGTGATTCCTAGCATGTTCCTAAATCATGCATGAGATGGCATACCCTCATCTCATCGGGTTTCCACTAAATAGAACCCATGGATAAAATATAAACAACACAATCACAAATGCGTCACCCAACAGTGAAATCAAATCAGCTGTAAAATTTTCAAAATCAGATGAATTGAAAAACACGGGGTGGACTAGATTATCCATGTACATGGGTTAGCTACGCCCGGGAACAACTCATTACCAACTACCGTTTCCGTCCTATACCTGACTAAGGATCCAAATAGTAAGTCAAAGAAAAGAAAAACCCTCTGATACCACTTTGTAATGTCCCAGATCCGGGTTCCACTCAACGGGTGCCCCGGACCCGGTTGGTCACACGACCTCAAGAGCATTTCCCCAAACGCCAGAGGATGCCATCTAGCAGCGAGGGGCCAGGTCTAATAGTGGGGAAACTATTCCCTTATTTTTCAAAGTGTAGCGCAGTAGAATAAAATATAACCATACATCAACATCAGGAGCAATAAACCATACACACTCCACATAAACAACTGCAGTAAAAGATAACCGATTAGTTTTATAGATATGATGAAAAATGTCTCAATTTCTATGAAAATAGCCAGATCATGTTACATACCAGTACAATAATACAGATTACAACAAAGAAAAACAAAACATCCAGTAGCATCACGAGCCTAAGCCCATCCCCATGCTCCCCTACTCCTTAGAAGAAATCAAGTACCTATATAGGGACCCTTTCCCTTATCCACACCTGCAGAAACATAATCCGTTTGGGATGAAAAGCATGACCCAAATAGGATGTAAGAAATAATCTCAGTTGGCACCCACCAAAGGCCTGTGCTCAACTGTGTGTAAACATGCAATAAAAGTGTGCAAAAGTAAAATTCAATAAACTAAGAAGTACTGAAAAGTAACTAACTTAACCAGTTATATTTCGATTTTATTATTCAATTTATCCATTAAATATAGGAAATCACCACAGTGAATTTCTAAGTAAACAGTCGGTGTCCTCAGACACGCAGACCCTTACCCTCAGATAATCAGAATCCAACCCACAGGTACTTTCCCTCAGGCATAACAGATATTTCCCTCATGAGTATGAAGTGTAACCCTCATGCATAGAATTCACCACCTCATTCATACGAATGGTTTCCCTTAGGCAAAAAAGAATGTTTCTCACAAGCTAATCCAGTCATGCCCTCAGGCTATAGTAAAACACCACCCTCAGGAACAAGTAACCGGGCCGAGCCCAACATGTAAATAAGAAATTCACATACAATTCCTCTTAAGGAAATTTAACAAACATCATTAAAATGGCATACCCTCGGGTATTCTGGCCAAATGGATAAACAGAGGAACGCACCCCCGGGGTGGTCCTGGATCCATGCAGTGATCCCAAAAGCAGTTTATTATCAAATTTAATCACCTATACATTTCTAGGTAGTTAAAATAGCCATGGACTTAGCCACACGACACCCCAACATGGGTTTGTATCACAAAAATACACACAAATGCACAAAAGTTGAAAATTAAACACCAAGCCACCTACCTTAAACACTCAAGAACGATATACCCGAACGACGCCTTCTGAAACACCCAAGACCGTCGTAGATCTAAGGTAAAAGAATTATCATTAATCCTCAAGTAACTTCCCTTATAGGGTGAATTGGAAAGACCTATGCAAGGAGAAGGAAGATCTTACCCGCGCAGTTCCAACGTGATCGACCTAAGTGGAAACGGATTCCCGACGCTCGATCGGTTGATCCACGAAGGTTCGGTCGTCCTCTCCTGAGCTCCCATACGGTTCTAAGCCAATCCTGTGAATAGGGTTGGCTAATGCCCATTTTAAGCAGAAAAAACAAAGTACATGGAGTGTACTTTTGACTACATATCATGTACTCCCCTCATTTAACTGTTCCTCTGGCGGCACCACTAAACTGTTCATCCGTCGACATGAGTACACGACGTGTTTTCCTGATTACATGGCATGTACTGTGGCGCAGCTGGTGGCTACTTCCACCGCCTTAATATTTTCTTGCCGAATCCCCAGTCAGGTCAGACCCACCAAACCGGGCCATGCCGCCCCCAGCTGGGTCGGACCGACCGAGTCGGGTCGGGCCGACCTGCCAGCCCACTGGGCTTGACGGGCCGGGCCCGACATCCCCTAATTGCGAATATCTACATGACTACAAGTCGAAATGACGTTCCATCTGCGGCACTAGGACCCTTGCGATGAGGCAGTCCTTTTGTGATACTCTAAGTGAGTTTTGGACAACTTTGGAAAATGGCCGGGTTTGGATCGAGTGTAAATCCAACCGAGCCCTTGGAAAAGAAAAGCCAATAACTCTCAGACCGGGCATCTGATTGACACGTCGTCTGTCATGTTGGGTTTCATTTGATGATACGGAACTTTGGGATACATCAACTCAAGACTTTGTGATAGTTGATGTATCGAACCCCTTTTCTAGAGGAGCGGACCCTCCCAAAATCAACCGTGTTGTGTGCGAGAACCCTAGAGCTGGCTGCGACTGCTACGACTACTGTACAGGAATTCTCCATGGGTTTAACGACGACGAATGTTGTACCAGTATCCTATGTGGGTTTGACAGTTCTAATTTCTGTTCCTGTATCCTGTGTTGGTCAGACAGAATAGATGGTCTTGCATCTTGTGTGGGTCCGATAGCTCAGATGAATTATAGCTGGTCCTGTATCCTGTGTGGGTCCTACAGCTTAGATGAGATTACTGGTCTTGTATCCTGTGTGGGTCCGACAGCTTAGCAGGTCCTGTATCCTATGTGGGTCCTACAGCTTAGATGCTCTAGTGGATACATCTGATCATCTATATCTCTTTACTATTGTGGCATACCTGTGTAAGCTGAGCCATGTCTTTCAACCATTATCATTGTGGTGATTGACTTTACTTCCATTGTGGAATTGGTTTGTGCTTGGTCTCAAGAATTGGAGCCAGACTGAGACTCATAACTTAGGTATATGTATGGGTGTATACCTAAGTAGGGTTGGTTGATACTTCGTGATTGTATCTTTATTCTTTTGTTTATCCTTAGTAAATATTGTGAGGCCATGCGGGTCTCAGGGTCCCTACTAAGTATCGTTATACTCACCCCTGCACGGGCTATGCCCTCACCTCATTTTGTTGGATGCAAACGACGGACATCACTAACAGAGACCAAGAGTGCCATGACTGGACGGTACATGGAGGTGGGCCTTGCGACGAGTTGACACATGGAGGAGACTAATAGACGTGAGTGATGCGGTGGCCATCTGTACCTACCCTTCAAGTAGGAACCTCAGAGGATGATCCAGGAGATGATCTTTACATTAAGTTGTTTGTCCCTTTTTACTTGTACGTGTTGTTCAGTTGGGTTTGTATACTAGCCCATTTACTTTCTAGCACACTCTTTTTTATTCAATTTTACTTAGTGTTTACTTCCTGTTGTGTACTCTGTTGTGTTTTTTTAATTTAAAGACAACACCTTCCCAGCTTAGGTATTTAAGCCTTTGGTGCTAGTCGCCAGCCCCTATCCTATGGAAAGCGGGTTTGGGGTAGTCATGACATGGGCCCCAACGACGGTTTATGACAATAATTTATATTTATATCATATTTAATATTTACCTAAAAATCAGATCATGTCCGAAAATTATGAAAAACCACTGTTGGATAATTTTTTCCTGTTAATTTCAAAAATAATA